>SKCR01003823.1:0-36386 GCA_019454045.1 Zanthoxylum bungeanum | reverse complement strand
ATTTACTGCCAACATATCCGGAGATCTCATGGGTCGCTTCCTGAAGATTCACCGATGATGTATAACTCGCACTGTAATTAATCTGGGATTAATTGGAAGAGAGAGAAAATTAATCTGGGATTAATTGCGGAGATATTTTATCTGGGATAAAATATTAATTAAAGAGAGAGAACGATTAATTTGGAATTAATCGATAAAATAATATATTTGATATATTATTAGAAATTGGATTTCGACGCGGAATTAAAATTAGATTTTAATTCGGGCGAACGAATTAATTAAGAATTAATTCGTTAGCGACGTAAATAGTGATTTCGCTAGGCGTAATCATTTAATTACGACGCAACGGAAAATTCGTTAATTTGGAATTAGCGAACCCGAGCCCGGATTATTTGCGAGCGCATTCGCATTTCGAATTCGAGTGCGGCACGCAAGTCAAATCGTGCGTCATATCGCTAGTCGCATCAATCGTCAAATCACTTGTCACTTTGAGTGATATGACATGACATGTTGTCACTTTATAAAGTGATAGATTGATGTGAATAGTGATGAGAAGTGATGAAAAGCATTAATAGACTTTTACTTTTTGACTTTTGATATATATGAAAAATTTGATTTATATATTGTTTGTTTTGGAAAATAAAATAATAAATATAAACTAAAATCATTTTCTCTCTCTTTTACCACACTTACGCATCTCTTCCTCTCCCTCTCTTTTCTCTTTCTTCTTCACGGTTTCAAAGACGATTTCCTCTCCAAAATTCTGGTTTGACCGAAATTTTGAGAAGCAAATGAAGAAGAGTAATGCTAGCACACACATGGGTTATATTATGGTGATAGGGAAACGAATTTGTGAGCTTGGATTTATTTTTGGAGCTTGAAGCTTTGAGCTTCCATGGAGTCATTAATGGCCGAATTAGAAGGCATCAAAACAGCCCAACCGAGCATCACAACAGCTCAATGGAGTCCAAAACCGAGCTTGGAGGGAGGCAAAAACGCAACTTGTTCTTCCTAGCATCAAACCCATCAATGTGAGTATGTATTCCGCCTTACTCCTTGGTTATTCTACTCGTTTTTATGCATGTTGTGATCCTTGGGACTTGATTGAAACCTTACAGCTGTTTCCCGTACCATCGGTGAACACGACCTCCTATCGCACTTGCATAAGTATCCAATACTTATATATATGGGAACTATGCCGTTGTGCGCCCTCACAACGCACACAAGTGTAATACTAGCCTATTCCGTATTATCGATGTCCAGTCTCGATAATACTCCGGCTAGGGATATTTAATGATTAATCCTTCGGGGACTGATACTGTCTCATATCATTCTCAATCCAGGAACTAATCATAGGGACCTCTCTTCATTTATATATCTATGGTGATCTAATCACTAATGATGAGAGTGCAATTTCCTTGTCACATAGTTAATTTGCTACAACAACACAATGATCTGTGCAAATAGTGACGCTATGGGTCATTTTGTCCAACAATCTCCCACTTGGCACATAGCCAGTCACTCAAGTGTCCCACACCCGAACTATGTACGGTTCGCTCAAATTGCTGAGGAAAGGTTTTCGTCAGCGGATTTTTTTGATTATCGTTTGACGCGATTTACACGATCATCACATCGCCACGATGTATGATCCGAACGAATCAGATGATATAGAAGTATATATCTGGATCGCCGATGAGACCTTTAATTCCTTAGCATGTGCTGACGTCTAGCTCAGCTGCTAACAGAACTATATCTAATCCAATTAGATTTATTTTCGATCCAAATGGCTTCTATTGCTGCCTCAGCTGCAGCAATAATCCGCATTTGTTGTTTATTCGGCAACAGTTATCTTTCTTGGAAGATTTCCAGCTCACTGTCCCAGTGTTCAAACTTTATAGTACCGTAGTATTTAATTGTTTGGAAACTTGCAGCGGTGATCCCAGTCATTTGAAGTTCTCCTTCTCCATAGTTTAAGATAGCATCTTTAGTTCTCTGAGATACTAACAGATGTTCTTAATCTTCAATCCAGTGATTGTCACTTGGATTGACCCGATTGTGACTCCATATGCTCGAAGCGTATGAGACACCCTATCAAGTACATTTTAAATGTACAATTTCCCAGAGAGTGTTAGCAACTCCAAATCTATCCCAGTAGATCTTTATTCCTTGAATAAAGGTTGTTACTCACCAGAATTCTACGGAGAATTCTATGAAAGAATATCTATGAATGCCAAGCTTTCACCAATTGTTTATGGGAATTTTATTGTCAGTGCCTCCCACTAACCTCCATATATATGTACACAAGAATTATTTCATTTTGAGTCAAATCAAAATCATTATGATTATTTCAAAACGACAGTTCCAAGAACCTTATGCTTGCTTCAATCCAAACATGGATCGAATAACCCGCAAACTTGTTTGTCGGTTATATAAAATCGTCAGGATGCTGTAAGCATCCTCCAAAAGGTTTCCTTTTCAGGAAAGCGATTTTGATCTGCAACTGACACATTTCATAAATGAAATATGCAGTTATCAACAAGCATCTTCAAAATGGATTTACCATGGCAATAGGTAAAAGGTTGAACCATTATTAACACAATGTTGATAACGATACCTTTCCGTCAAAAGCCCAGCTTTGTACGTTGGTATGTTGCCTTCCATATATGTCTTCCTTGAAGACGTTTAATGTACCAATACGCACAATGCCTCGTGGTACAACAACTAGTATCCAAAATAGTTGTTATACATGGAATCCATTTCGGATTCATGGCACTTTGCCATAATATGGGTCGATACCTCGTATCACTTCCTCAAAACATAGTCGGTGGATATACCTTCATAAGATTGACATATTTATGAGGTTAGATCAGAAACCCATACCCTAGGTTGTTTTCTGACTCTATTTGATCTACGAAGTTCTTGTGTATTTGAAGATTAATGGTACAGATTCATCATAGATGAACTATTTGTGTTCCATTAAGGACTTCGTGCCTTGAACAGTATTGCTCCGATTTTCATCGAGTATCACTATCCTCCCACTGACCACTGCATATCGGTATTCCTCTCAGGAAAAACTGCATGGTGAGCAACAATCACATTGTTCTCATGTGAGATTTACAAGTACTATACTTAAGGTTTCCTTGAGGATAACCTATATTGGCACTTATCCAATTTGGGTCCTTTTGTTTGGTATCATCCAAACGTTATGCCTGGCATACCCAAATTACTAGGAATGAGAAACCCCGTTTCTTTCCTGTTCATATCCTATATGATATCTGTCAAACAGATTTATATGGAACCTTATTCTAAATAAGTTTTGCACTGTTCATACATATCCTATTGAAGGAAACAGTAACTCAGAGCGACTCGTGATAAACCTTATCATGTCAACAAAATTCGGTTTTAGTTCGGACACACCGTCTAACTGACGTGTCTCGGGAGGAGTCCTCATATGAAAGAATACCGTACTCTTCATGTACGTATGAAACTTACTGCTTAAGTATTTTCCATTACGGTCTTACCGTGGCAGAATGATACTATAGCCGATCTGTTAATTTACTTCGTGTCGAAACTTCAAAGTTTACGATCTGTGTTCTTCAAAAGAAACACATAACCACAACGTGATGCTACATCCGTTAAGGTCACGAAATATTCATGTTCACATCTAGCCTAGCTAGATATGGGCCCACTAACTTCACCATGAATAGGGCTAACAGATCGGTGGCCCTTTTACTATTACTAAGTAAATAGTATTTTAGGTACTTTACCTAATAAACTAGATTCGCAGACCTTATTTGAATAGTCAAATCAGTCCTAGTACCCACTCTTCAAAAGTGTGGATATACGAGTCTTGTTTAATTGTGTCCTACACAACAATGCCACAAATAAGTCTCTATTGATCAAATCAATTTGAGCTATTTTTTTGTCATTTTATATGTTTGAGATTTTATTTATATTCAAAATATAAAAATTGTTATTTACATCTAATGTATTTATCTCAGTATCATCTTTATATAATAAAACACTTAGTGTTCTAGAATATAAAGGTTTATCCATAATGGATTAAACACTGATATAGAGATAATGTATCTAGTCAAACTAGTTACATTATAAAATTCCTAATTTAAGTACATACCCAAGGGTAGTTCCTAAACTTAGGTATCTACGGTCGAAACAGCGACTTTCGTCCCGTTTCCGATTCGCAGAGAAATCTCGGCTTGAAGTCAGTATCCAGCTCATAGCGGATTCTGAACATCAATACATATATTTAATGTACCACACTAAGTATTTAAAATAATTTTAATACTAGTAGTGAACATAACTTTGACAAATATTTTTAAAGTCAGAGCCTCGCCCTTCTTTAATTCCTTCGTGTCTTCCATATCCAAATGGTAGTCACTTTGGGATATGTCAATTATCTTTTCAATATTTCACAAACCTTTGGCCAAGCCTTGGGTTTCGGAATATCGAAACGATGTGCACCTTGTGCAACACGCCCAATTGTAAACTTTGACTTTTACCTCTAGAATAGTCAAATAAATTCTCTAAGAATTATAATTGTAATTTAATACTTTAAATCTAAAGATAGATTTATGATAAGTATATTAATTAAGCACTAAAGTCATCATCACACAAATCTTCCAAAGATTTATGCTCTACTTATTTGCTTAATTATGGGCCTAGATATAACAAGTTATTTTATCCAATAAAGTAACCTATTAGAATTCCCAATAAAATTAAATCATTTAAAACATTTAATCCAAGGATTATATATTTTAAATATTCAACTTTTCAATTCTCTTGATTTCAATAGTCCAACTATTTAATCAATTTAATAAGGTATATTTACTATTTATTATAATGATTACAATAATCCAATTATTTAATCAACTATATTTTAATATTGATTACTATAATCTAATTATAAAATCAACTATCATTTAATTCAATTATATTGATTACTATAATCCAATTATAAAATCAACTATATATCGAATGAGTGTATATAGTCCAACTATATATATTTTAAAAACAACATAAAATATTAGTCCAACTAATACTTTTGATTAATATGACGAGTAAAATATAGATGAGCGCGTTAGCGAGTATTCGAACGAATATTGCAAATTCAATACTTGCCTCCCACTATTTTTCGTCGAGCCTCTAACCCTCTGTCGAGTACTCGGGAAACCGTGTTTCCTAGTGGGCTAGGATCCCGTTAAATATCACATAATCTTGACTTTGGCCAAAAAAATTGTATGATAATTAACTAGGTAGATCTCGAAGATCAATTGGATCTCATCCAACTCCTAGATCCAGTAGGTGGACATCCAAGTCCAAAACATATATCTTATATATGCCTATATATCGAATATATACCCTAACCTTTTTCCTCGAATCAACTAGGCCTTGGCTTTGGCACAACAAACCTAGTGATCCCAGTCAAGCGCGGACCCATGGACATGGAAGCTTCGTAATCAATGTCAATGGACAAGAAGTGGTCTTGACTTTGGCCAACAAACCACAACTTGGACATGACACCGATATGGAACAAAGCCTCGTGATTTATTAAAACATCTTGACGTACAAGGGCTTGACTTTGGCCAACAACCCCTGCCAATCTCGGATCTTGAGCAAGAATCACTCAATGTAAGGAAAATAACGCTTGATATTTAACGAGGTTTTTCGCGTGCAAATTGGCTACCAATTTAATTATCTTTGTTAAGATCTCATCATCATACACCCTTAAACATGCATTCTAAATACATAATAAAGCGAGTATGAAAATAAATAATAATGATATGCGGATGGATACTTAACACATTGATCCTAGATCAAATCTCTCCCTTTCTCACTCAAGCTAGCACTTGTATTACTTCTACCGTTTACACTACACTTCTGAAGAAACCTCATTTACATTGAGGGGAATAGATGAGAAGAGAATACAAAGAGAATAGAGGTGATAAGGCTGGACACGCAGGTCCAATTTAATAAATCGAATATTTATTACAACAATTTCTAAAATTGCCCACCATCTAATATCCATCCGATATACATTATTCATTCAACACAACCACGTATTCACACACATAAGCATGCTATCAATCAATCTAATCAAATTAATTAATCTGATAATTAAGTGATCATCCAATGTTCAAACAACGATTTGATTTTGTTCGAGTCAAACTCGTTTTTGCGAATAAGTACTAAAGTACGAATTCATGAATTAATTAAACTACATCATTAAATCTAATTTAACATGTATTTAATACTAATTCACTATTCAATTCCAAATTAAATATTACACTTTATTTAATAAACCTTTTACGATTTAAATTCCAAATTTAATCGTAACGCGTCTCAAAGACCGATTAACGTCCAACGTCAATTCAATTAAAGTCCAATGGGCTTTTAATTGATTTCTAAGGCGTGGACTTTTGGTCAACTCGGGTCAAACCGATAACCAATTCCAATCCGGGATTTACCCCATAAGCCCATAAATCAATCTTGGCCCATTAGGCCCAATTGAACTTTAAAGGTTCATTAGTCGCATTTGGGCTTTATGGTTAAGGTTTTGGGCCCAATGGATCCAATCCATTTGGCCTAAACCCAACTTGATAAAATCAAGCCCAATAGGCCCAATTACAACATTAGAAGCCCAAATCCAATTTAAGCCTAAATAATTAAATTTCATGAATCCAATTCCGCAATTTAATTACCTAAAGTGCATTACATGATTAATCACTAAATCAACATTTCCAAAACACTAAATTAGTCCAATTAATCATACTCAATCATTATTATATGCAACAACAAATTGAAAAATCAAACCCATTTACATGCTTAAAGGTCTCGGCCAAGGGAGGGATGGATTTTTATCCGATTTGGTTTCAATCCAATCAAACCCATAATCTGTTGGAAATCTAATCCATGTCCCAAGATCAAAAGAAACAAGCAAAATATATAAGAGAATGAACAATATTGAAGTATGGCGGAATCATACTCACAAAGATCGGAATGTGGATGCGTTTGATGAAACAAAACTTCTCCTTTGTGCAGTGAAGGATTCGGCCAAGCAGAAAAGAGAAGCTCCAAGCAATGTTTGATCCTTCCAAGCTCTAAGATGAGTTTCCCATAACACCTTTGTATGATCCCTTGATGGTGCTAGCCAAATATGTGATTTAATGTTCCAAACACACACACTTTCTTCAAGTTTTTGCAATAAAAATGAAGAAATGGGAGGGAGGGCTGTGAGAGCTACTGTTTCGGTAATTTGAGAGGGAGAAGAGATCTGATTTTTTGTTACAAAAATCAATTTATATTTATGCCATAATATTATTAAATAATAATAAACTTATGACACAAACCATGAAAGGCTTAGAGTGTCAAACACTCAATTTCCATGCAAAACCCTTGAGTGCATTGTACACTATCTCCATGCAATGCATCAACAATAAAATAATGCATATAATGACATGTGTCATGTGGCCCCACACGTTTCCAAATGAAAGTGGGCCCACGTGCACTCACGCGTTCGGGTTCGATATTTCCGAAATACCGAACTTACGTCGCGACGTTAATTAAATCGAATTTAAATAAATAATTGCGCCTAGCGAAATTATTATTTACGTCGCTAACGAATTAATTCTAAATTAACTCGTTTGCCCGAATTAAAATCTAATTTTAATTTCGCGTCGAAATCGAATTTCGATTATTATATCGAATATAATAATTTTACGATTAATTCCAAATTAATCGTTCTCTCTCTTTATTTAGTATTTTATCCAAGATAAAGTCTCTCCGTAATTAATCCAAGATTAATCGAGTTTGAATCATACGTCATTGGTGAATCTTCGGGAAGCGACCCAAGAGACCTCTAGATATGTTGGCAGTAAATCCGGTTGTCGAACTATCCGAACACGTACGTACCAAGTACTACGTTTTTACCGATTTACAAGACAAGGTTAGCCTATAGCAAAACGCCATGTCTACCCAATTCTCTAGAAATATTCTTATTGGATATAAGATCTATAACAGGCGTAGTATACCGTAGTATAGTGTATATCGAACCAGTATCGGATGATCACATGTAAGGCCTGGGGCTGGAGATGTGTCTGCCCCGTACGATACATAATCGGACATCAAGCAACCAGTCTCTTTGAATCGGATAATCCTGACCTAGTCATATTATCCCGATGGTTGCAACCATTATAGAGTACTAGTTCTGTATCCCTCGCGATCATCTTCTCCATATGTCTGAAGTGATACTTCCATCTTGACATCACATCCAATACACTACGATTCTCGATAAACCCAGAAGAGGTGTACACAGAACCCGTTAAAGCCCTGGACCACCAAAACTAAAGTTTACCGATTGTCGTAAATACTAGCGATGCAAGTCTCAGGTTAAGATCATATGCACCTACCCTGAAGCGGACTCCCATAGACACGCAGACATACTACCAATGGGACTCCGCGGGGTCTATCCAGAGCGAAGCTGTTTTCCGTACCATCGGTAAAACACAACCTCCTACCGCACTTGCATAAGTATCCTATACTTAAATATATGAGAACTATGCCGTTGTGCCCTCACAACATGCACGAGTGTAGTACTAGTCTATTCCGCATTATCGATGTCCAATCTCGATAATACTACGACTAGGGATATTTAATGATTAAACCTTTATGGATTGATACTGTCTCATATCATCACAATCCGGAACTAATCATAGGGACTTTTACCATTTATATATCAAAGTAAATAAATTACAAAACGGTAAAAGGCAATTTCATTACTACATAGTTAATTTTGTACAATAATACAATATCATTTACAAAATAATGACTCTATGGGTCATTACTGTCTAACATAATCGACATTAAATCAACATCCTAAATGATTTCATACACATCCAATGTTCATAAAATCAAAAATCCAAGACATTCAAGGGCATAGTTACATTCGGCCAAGGTGATAACTTTTGGGGATTTTATGTTCAATTCAAAATCCAATCCAATTAGTTCCAAATTAACATTATCCTTAATGATTCCAACTCATCAAATGAATCGAAAACAAAAATTCCAAGAATCCAAAATCATCCACACATTCGGCCAAGTGACAAAAATTGGGGAAAATTATTCCAAATCAATTTTCAACAAATTGGTCCAACAAAATGCATTTAGACATGTTATAAGCATACTCAAACAATCAATTTATTCAAATCATGCTCAACACACATTTACCCAAATTTTAAGCCCTACAATTTTCATGCTTGAACCTAAGCTCTTGATGCCATTGTTGGTTATTATTTAGGTCCCAAGATCAAACAAGACATGAAACACATGTGTGAATACATCAACGGAGATAGCGGAATACTCACATCGATCAGTTGAGTTGATTTGAAGGCGAATCAAGGCCAAAAACCCATTGTTATTCACGCCCAAAATGAGCAGTGAACTGCCTTCAAAACAGAATTTTGAGATGACGAAACGGAGCTCCAAGCCTCGTCCGATGGATCCCGGCTCATGGGCGAACCTCCCTACCACCTTCGCAAGACTCGTAAGTGTGCTAGCACTTGAATTTTCACCATGAAAACCCACTCTTGGCTTCCCTTTGCCCACGACATTTTAGCTTCAAAAACAGTCCACATTTTGTGTGTTTGGCGTGAGAAGAAGAGAAAGAAAATGGAGAGAAAGAAAATGTGTATTAAGTTAATTGCATTTGAATTTCAAGTGTATCTTATACACTTTTGTGAATTTCAAATGAATTTCATTTGAATTTTCTTTTAAAAAGTCAAACAATAAAAGCCATCATTACACCATCTTGTCCATCACTATTCACATCACCTTTATTAAAGTGACATGTTGTCAAGTCACATCACTCAAAGTGACAAGTGATTTGAAGCTTGATGCGACTGATTGATTTGACGCTTGATGCGACTTGCGATGCCGCACTCGAATTTGAAATACGAATTCGCTCGCAATCACACTCGGGCTCGGGTTCGTTAATTCCAAATTAATGATTTTTCCGTCGCGTCGTAATTAAATGATTACGCCTAGCGAATTCACTATTCACGTCGCTTCTAATTTCATTTAATATATCGAATATATTAATTTACCGATTAATTCCAAATTAATCGTTATCTCTCTCTAGACGATATTTTATCCTAGATAAAATATCTCCGTAATTAATCCTAGATTAATTTTCTCTCTCTTCTATATAATCCCAGATTATTCAAGAGTACGAGTTGTGCGTCATCGGTGGATTATCGGGAATCGACCCATGAGATCCCCGGATAAGTTGGCAGTAAATACGGTCGTCGAAGTATCCGAATCACGTACGTTCCAAGTACTATGTTTTACCGATTTACGAGACAAGGTCGACTCCTAGCAAAGCACCAAGTCTACCCAATTCTCCGGACATATCCATTTAAGAATATTAAAGATCTGTATCAAGCGTAGTATACCATTGTATTGTGTGTATCGGCCCAGTATCGGATAGTCACGTGCTTGGGCTGGGGCTGGATAAGTGTCTACCCCGTCCGAAGCACATATCGGATGTCTGGTAACATAGTCTCTATAATCAGATATTCATGACCTGGTCACAATATCCCGATTAGTTGCGCAACACTCAAGAGCACTAGTACCGTATCCTGCGTGACATCATCTCCACTATGACTGAAGTGATACTTCCGTCTTGACATCACACCCAATACACTATGACTCTCTGATAAACCCAGAAGTGGTGTACGCAGAACCGGTTAAAGCCCTGTACCACCAAGACCAAAGTCTACCGATTATCGCAAGTATTAGCGATGCAAGTCTCAGGTTAAGACTATACACACCTACCTTGATTTCGGCCTCCCATAGACACATAGTCATAATACCAATGGGATTCCGAAGGGTCTATCTAGAGCGAAGCTATTCCCGTACCATCGGTGAAACACGACCTCCTATCGCACTTGCATAAGTATCCAATACTTATATATATGAGAACTATGCCGTTGTGCCCTCACAACGCACATAAGTGCAATACTAGCCTATTCCGCATTATCGATGTCCAGTCTCGATAATACTCCGGCTAGGGATATTTAATGATTAATCCTTCGGGGACTGATACTGTCTCATATCATTCTCAATCCAGGAACTAATCATAAGGACCTCTCTTCATTTATATATCTATGGTGATCTAATCACAAATGATGAGAGTGCAATTTCCTTGTCACATAGTTAATTTGCTACAACAACACAATGATCTGTGCAAATAGTGACGCTATGGGTCATTTTGTCCAACACTTCCGGCTGTTCCATATAGATTTCTTCATCAAGAAATCCGTTTAGAAAAGTTGTTTTGACATCCATTTGCCAAATCTCATAGTCATGATACGCAGCTATAGAAAGAAAAATCCGAATAGACTTAAACATTGCTACTGGTGAAAAAGTTTCATCGTAGTCGACGCCAGGTCGCTGCGTGTAACCTTTTGCTACCAGTCGGGCCTTGTAAGTTTCAACCTTACCATCAGGCCCACGTTTCCTCTTGTAAACCCATTTACAACCGATAGGAACAATTCCTTCGGGAAGCGGAACCAAGTCCCAAACTTGATTCTCATGCATTGAGTCTATCTCGGATTTCATGGAACTTTGCCATTTCACGGAGTCGATGTCCAACATCGATTATCTATAGGTGAAAGGATCCGTCTCTTCAACTAAGAGAACATCCAGACTCTTTTCTTGTATCAAATATAAGCGTTCAGGAGGTCTAGATACCCTTTCCTACCTACGGAGTGTGTGTGTTGAAGGTCATTCATCTACTTGAACTTCAGGTTCCTCCGTCGGTTCGTTGTTTTCAGGTTGGACTTCATCAAGCTCAACCTGTCTATGATTACCACCTTCTGACAAAAATTCTACTTCTAGAAATTTTGCGAAGCGAGCTACGAACACATTTCGATGCTCGGTATCATAGAACAGATATCCCCTCGTATTCGAAGGATATCCAACAAACCTAAACTTTTGCCCTCGAGGCGAAAGCTTATCTTGCTGAGTCACCCTGAGAAATGCAGGACAACCCCAAACCTTAATATAATTAAGATTTGGTCTCCTACCGAACTATATCTGATACGGAGTCATAGGAATAGCTTTTGAAGGAATCTTGTTCAAAAGATGTGCAGTTGTTAAAAGAGAGTAGCCCCATAAATAATAGGGAAAATCTGTGAAACTCAACATTGATCGGACCATATCCAATAAAGTCCGATTTCTCCTCTCAGACACTTCATTGTGCTGTGGAGTACCTGGAGGAGTATATTGAATGAGAATCCCATTCTCCTTCATATAATCCATGAACTCACCACTCATATATTCGCCGCCTCGATCAGATCGAAGGCATTTAATATATTTACCAGTTTGTTTTTCTACTTCATTTCGGAACTCTTTGAACTTTTCAAAGGTTTCCGATTTATGTCACATTAAATAGACATAACCGTACCGTGAAAAATCATCGGTAAAGGTAACGAAGTACGAATAACCACTGTGAGCAGTCTGACTTAATGGACCACATACATCAGAATGTACGAGTTCCAATAAGTTAGTGGCGCGGTGTCCAACACCAGAAAATGAGGCTTTGGTCATCTTACCCTGAATACAAGATTCACAAGTTGGATATGATTCAATGGTAAGATATGGTATCAAACCATTCCTAACCAATTGGGTAAGGCGTTTAACGCCAATGTGACCAAGCCGTATATGCCAAAGTTCAGTATCATTAATTACAGGTAAACTACATTTATTAACTCCAGTATTTAAAATATCTTTTGAAGTTTGCAATGTATAATGGCCATGCTGGTTTGGACAACTAAGGATCTGAATATTATTTCTATCATATAAATATAAAGAACTGTTCTTAATATTAATACAAAAGCCTTCTGTATCCAATACAAAAAGTGATATAATATTTGCTACACATCCTGCTACAAAATGGAATTCATTTAACAAAAGTGTCTCATTCGGCAATGAGATCTCGTATACTCCCACTGTAACTGCATCCAAAGAGTCTCCACTCCCGAATTGCAACTGCATCTCCCCGAGCTTCAGCCTCCTACTTTCCTTCAGCACCTGCAACGAATTGCAAATATGAATGGGACAAGCAGAATCTAAAATCCAGTTGGATGTAACGGCTTCACAAGCCAAAGATAAATCAATAACTGGAAAAATAAATGTACCTGATGTAGATGCTCTATCTCTCCTCAGCTGGGTGATGTAATCAGGACAGTTCCTTTTCCAATGCCCGACTTTGCCGCAGTGGTGGCATTTGTCTTCAGAAGCCCTATTGGGCTTAGCAATCTTTGCCTGTTGTTGAGGACCAAAAGTATTCTTCTTCTTCCATTTATTCTTCTTTCCCTTTTACCAAGTCTGGGAAGAAGCAGAGAGAGAAGTAGATCTCGGAGGGCGAGTTGGTACTCCCTTCTTAAGGTCATTTTATGCCGTGAGTAACATCCTATGTAGCTCTTGGTAGGTACAGACAGTCCCGTTCATGTTGAAGTACATCACGAACTGGCGTTATGAAGCTGGAAGTGAACCAAGAATGACACTCCTACCGAGAATTTCATTCAAGATGAGATTATGTTGCCTCAATTGATCAATCATCTGAATAACATGTGGGCTAACATTTTGCCCCCATCCAGACGCGCATGGAATAGTTCCATTGCGACTTTGTGAACAATCACTTGTTCTTGGTTCTCAAACGATTGTCTCAATCGCGTCATCATACTATAGGAATCTAGCATACCATAGTATTGTTTCTTGAGTTTCGGAGACAGTGAACTAAGGATGTATGATTTAACCCTTAAATCATCATCTTTCCAAGTTTCAACAACTTGGCGTTCCTCCTCCGTTGCGTCCGCACCCACAGCAAGGGGCAACGGACCCTCAAGAACATATCCCAGCTTTTCGGAATCGAGGACAATCCTCAAATCCAATTCCCAGTCGGTGAAGTTCTCAGCGCCTTTCAGTTTGTTGGCATCAAGCATACGCGCAAACTGATTTGTGGATTATACCGCCATCGCAAATCTATCATATAGATCACGAAAAACGATTAGCAGAAATAAAGCAGTTTCATATAATATCATAAGCATAAACTAGATCATGGATTTTTAATCTAAAAATTCCCCTCCCACTAAATCATGCAATACTGTAATCCCCAAACAGAATACAAAGATTTAATAATTAAATTAAATACAAATAGTGAAAAGTGGATCCCGTGAATATATTTCAGGTCACAGCAGAGGCACAGTCTCGCCTACGTATATTCATCAGGTAGACAACTCATTTGTCAATCACTCAATAGTGACTCATGGGTTTCCGGTCCTTGTCGTTTCTCCTTGTCGCTACGAAGGAAGGCCCACAAGGAGACATACCAAGGTTAAACTCGTCAATGATAAACTCAAGTTACTTACGTAATCCTGACAGCTAGGGCACGTTCAGAATTCCGCTTTCGCTTGAATTTACCTAGTATCTGATATACATATGGTATAAATAAATCTCTATCGGCTACACCCTCACAGCAGAGGCACGGTATCGAATGTAGTCACAGAGAAGTATTCATAAACCGTATTGACAAGACGGACCACATAACATGCATCAAATACATAATTACATTAAAAACTTATTAATTAGGGATTTTCCGCTAAGTGTCATACACCCTAAATCTAACCAAATTAGATTATAATAAGCATGTATAAAGTCAAGAAAACATGATTAAAAATTGATTCAATAAAGGCTAATCATTTTAGGGGTTTTTAGGGGCTAAATCCGGTAACGCAGCGGAAGTGGTGGAAAATCAAATTTTTCGATTACAAAACTTTTTCTCGGATTAATTAAATCAACAAATTTATTAAATATTCCAATAATCAAATTATGAAATAAAATTCAATAAATCATATTTAAGTGAATTTATCGAATTGCCTTTACACTTGGTATTTTGTCCATTTTAGTCCGAAATAGATCAAATCAATTTTGAATGATTCTAAATCATTTCTAAGATGAAATTAGCATGTTCAAAAAATCAAAACACCAAAAGCAACAAAATCCCCAAAATTCATCCATTTGGCCGAGAGCCTCACAAGGGTGCCAAATTGTGCACTTTGTCATTTCATGCTTCAAAACACATCAAGATGTAATCCAATCAACATGAAACTTTATATGCATCATATACACATCCCTATACACAATATAAATGAGAAGCCCCAAATTTGGATGAGGTCTTAAACCCTAATTTTTCAATTTCTTCAAATTGGATAAATTAGACCAAATTGGTTAAATCAATTACTTTAATCATCATTCTTCCATCCAATCAAGTCTCAACACAATGAAACAACTCAAGATCAAATATAGGTCATCTTAGAGTGGGTCAAAACTCTTATATTAGCAACAAGGTTTCCAAAACATAAAAGAATACTTATAACTACAATAGTCACAAGCTTCCTCATCATACATGCTCAACACTTTCAACAAAACTTCCATCATCAAAAACACAAAGAAAAAAAAAGAATAACATAAGAACATCACAAGATGTATCCTAGATCCTAAGGAACATTTCCTTTCTAATAGTAAGTTGAAGAAACTTACTAAATCCAAGCTTTTCTTTGTTTTAGCCTTTCTTCCTCTCAGCTTCTTTGTTTCTTTCTTCAATGGATTTATGTTTAAAAGTGTATTAGGTTAGAAATGAAAATGAAATGAAAACAATATATACTTGTTACACTAAAGGCCCTTGGCCGAAAATCACAAGGCATTATTTGGCATTTAATTTCAATTTCATTTAACAAAAATTTGATCAAGTTGATTAAATATCTAAAAACACTTTATTAGATATTTATAACTTGTTAACAAAGGCAACTTAATCATTTTAAATCAAATATCCAAAGTTAAGATATTTATATTTTAATTAATTTAATCATTTAACAATTAAATAATTATTAATTAATTAAATATAATATATTAAATATATGTATTATATTTACATTAAATATCAAATACATATATTCATTTAGGATATTAGTCAAATATCTCAATTTGACTATTAATTATTGTGTATTTAAATTAATCAAGTATTAAATGTAAATACACAATAATTAAGCAAATGACTATCGGGTCCCTTAGCATGTATCTTGCGTTTAACCTTTAAACGACTTTATAAATAATCAATATTATTTATAAATGTTGCTCTAGTGCTCTACGAGTATGTTTCATTATTGAGACTCTCTAGATTCAGGTATATCCGTCACAAAATCCAATTTCGTGTCCATAATTTATCCACTCGTAAATTATGACGATCACGGATAATCTCGCTGAATCATACAGGTCGAGGTCATGGCAAATGTATAATTCCTCCGTCACAGGTATCCGGATAAATCCCAGAGATTAGATGTAAACGTCAAATCTCTATGGGGATTATCCAGTCGACTATTCTATATTAGCAATCTCTAAAAGAATGTTTAGAACTAGCTTCTAAACTTTACCACGGGCCCATAGTTTTATCCGATTGCTAATCATATGGACTACTTATGCTCTGGTACACAGAACTGACGAATCCTATCTTGATACACATAAGACACCCTGAGGATTTATCTACACCCAACGAACATGCGGAGGTCTGATCTAAATAGATCGGTGACGTGACTGCCATCTAAGTGTAGAAGATGTCTCATGTGCCCAAAATGGCATCTCAAGTCTAAGAATCACAAGTGCTACTCAACCCGAGAAGATTCTTATTGACGTTGGTATACCATCCATTAAGAATCTTCGGTGAGTCATTCAATGTTTATCCGCTATAAACACCCACACGTCTATACTAGTCTCCAAGACTAATGATTCATTGAGAAACCATTGGAATCATATATTCTAGTATACGACATGTACCGGTCTCAATGGGTTTACTTTACTGACCAAGTAGTGTAAACCTTGACCAGGAACTGTCTGAGAATGACAACGTCATGATACTACTCAATGTCAGTTGCGACGCTTTTGCAACAGTACCATGAGTAATCATTCTAAGGTCATTACATCATTACCATATAAAAAGATACATTATATTATAGACACTGCATAAATTATTCATAATAATAATGTTTTACATAAGTATTCAAAAGAAATACAACCGGGAATTGGCGCTCTGAACACCAACCCCAACAAGTAATACAATAGTATTACAGAAGTAGTCATATAATTGATGTTTATAACAAATATTAAAGTTTGCACAGTATATTCAAAAATTAGTAGAGAAACCTTGGCCATTAACTAAATGTATACAACATTATTTACATGAGAGATCATTAAAGAGACCACATTACAATAAAAGGTGAAGAATCTGAGGTATGCTCAAAGTCAGGGAAACGAAGGTCATTAAGACTTGATTGGTATTAGAGGAAGTGAAAGAAGTATAATGAAAGGAAGGAAATATTGGATGATATTTAGCTAGCAGGAGTCATACATAGGTCATGATAAGGAAATATCTAGATGGTTGATGTATGAAAAGCTACAAATTGAGCAATAAACAACTTTAGTAAAAAGACAAGCCTAATTCTGTATTTATTATGTCATTGTGAGGATTTACAAGGGTTGGAAAGGAAGCGGGGCGGATTATGTTTCCCTAGCTAGATCAAGACTTCATGGTAACATTCATTATATATGGAACTAATCAGAGTAACTTTAGGTCGAGGAGAAAGAGGTATAATTCTATAGATTTCTCAGAAATTTAGTAGCCGGTAATAACTCGCGACCCAATGACTAAGGAATCTATTTCTGAAGGCTACTCAGTTTTAGGTATAAGATAGCATCTTAGGTAACATATTATGCATGATAGTTTAGTCGCCCAGTTAACACGCAGATTAGGATTCGGGACGAATCCATTTTAAGAGGGGGTGAATGTAACACCCTGATCGGACCAGTCATACTAGGTAGAGTGAATCACTATGCATAACACCTATGAAAAAATAGTTTTCACACATTGGGAATCTTGTACGGAGGTCCCAGATAAATTTTCAAATTCAACACTTTTACTATTTATGTGAGTCAATACAGCTCTTTCGTATTTAATCCCCAAATTTTTCCTACAATCTCCGATATTTTCGAATTTTATATCATCGGAAATCTCATACCAACGACTACAACTTAGGTATTTAATTTTTTCCTAAATTCGGACCCAAACTAGGTCGAAAATGAATGAAAAAGTCACGTGAACAGTAAAACTCGTGACTACTCTAGAATTTACTACATTTTTATGATTTTCTTGCATTATTTTATTAATAACATCATCCCCTCATTTGTCTATATAATAAGTACTATTACTTCATCTATTTCAATATAAAAAATATGAATAATGAAGCTTTCTCAAGCCATTACCAATCCTTGAGCTTTTCTCCATTTTTCAAGCGACCAATGAAGACTCTTACCTAATTCTTCATGAAAATAAGCTTCATAACTTCTTTCTCTTCTTTAATTTCAATTTTGGGTAGAATTTTTGAAGCCCCAAATCAAATCATGAGAACCCTAGAAATTATCTTTGTATTTTGGTCAAGATAAAGTAGCTACCATGCATTTTTAGCATCATGTGACTATACACACATGCAATGAGCTTCATTTGGCAAAATCCAAATTTTCCTCAAAGCTTAATGGCTGGCCAAGTATTATATGGCATATAGGGGTTGTTGTTGGTTGATAAACATTATTGAAGTATAAACATGGTGATGATAAAGGTAAAATAAACATGAGGAGTGGTGAAAGGAATGTGTATAAGTAGCGCACACCAAGTGTTTGATGAATTATTAAACTTTGAAAACGTTGATTAGTTGATCAATTTTATGCATGATAATATGTATTTAACATTTTAAGCGTGGATGTAATGGCTAAATTAAGTCAAGTTAGAGAAGTGAATGTAATATTATGGGCAATGAGTTTTGACTAAGTCAAGTTCTGTACAGACTGTGATGTTTAGCTTATAACATGAGTTTTTGGCATCCATTTGCCAAGTCAATAAATTTCTTAGTACAATAACACATAAAAAAACAACATATTCAGAAATTGGAATTTTTTAACTTAATATGAATTCAGTCCTAATTTTATAAGTTGGCTGCCATGCAGATGTTTTAGTTTCTGTCCTACCTGAGCAGCATTTGATGATATGCTTATCGGTTGAGTTCTATAACTCAAAATCAAGATTCGTAAAATTATGGATAAATTAGACACATAAGGGAGTAAAATGTCAGAAAATCATAATTTTTGGACTTAGGATGAAGCCAAATTTTTCTTTTTTTGAAGTTGACTGACTTGCTACCTCTGCACCCAGTTTATTTTCTAAACAGCCCCATATTTCGGTTTAGAACTTGAGTTAACGAAAATGAAAATGAGATCCGTAAAAACTGAAATTAACTAGACCCAATAAGGACCATTATATTAAAATTTTAGCCCCTTATTCATTTCCAACTTTTTAAAGTGAGTTTTCAAAATTAGGCGTCAAATAGTTCATTCTTATCGACTAGTAGAATCTAAATTCCCACAACCGTACCTGCATAACTCCAAATCTAAACCCATAAAAGTCATAGATACTATAGATATCTCAAATATTCAGCAAGAGTATGTGTCCATGCATTGTATATTCTTTTATGCCATATGAAGATGTTACTAGTTATAGAAACTAACTATTGTATGGACTCTAGGTCGATACCATGATACTAGAAGGTCGCCCACGCTGTGAACCACTCTCGATTTGCCATAGAACTGTGTGTGGATATTTTATTTTCATAATATTTTATTGATTTTATAAAGTTATATGAATTTATTCATATTCAAGTTATACTTTGAGATGAAACAAAGTGGCCAAAATATTTTGATTAGTTCAAATTTTTTTTGAACCAGTTCAGAAATGTTATAGTGTTTTTGAAAGTTTGAGAAGATTAGTTTTTCTTGTAAAGTGAGGTGATTTCAATTTCAGAAAATAAATTTTTCATAAAGCCTTTTAGTTCCCATTTTAAACTATACACTCACTGGGTCATTCAAATGATCTAACCCCCACTCTCTAGTATTTTTTATTTTGTAGGTCTATTCAGAGGAAGAGGTTGAGGTGATGGATACTGATGGCAGTCACTAAGGTTATTTGGTCCACTCATCAGTCAGGTCGGAGGTTTATGGATCAGTCAAAGTCAATGTTGTAATAGTTAAACTGCAAGTCAGGTTTAAGTTGCATGAGATATTTACTTAAGGTTGTCAGAGTCAAAGTTACCATAGTTTTGTAAAATAAGTTTAGTGTTGTAAGATATAAAGTTTACTTAATGAAATTAAGTTGGGCAAGTAGCCCTCAAGTGTAAGTGTTTGATTCATGTTTGTCAAATAATTAGAAAAGGAGTAGAGTTAAAAAAATATGTCAGTTAGTTAGAGACTAAGGTTGATAGGGTGACCTATTTCCTGCTGTAGCCTCATCGAGAAGGGGATTTTACATATTCCTATATTAACCAACCACCGTTTGATTTGATCAAGAAATTTTGATTAACATTTAATCATTCATTTGTGAGTGTAACTCGTAATTTCGGAACCCTTGGACTTAATTAGTGAAGTGCCGTTGTAGGGTAGGTCAGTTCACCAGATACATCTAGAGTTCCTATCCGCTTGAAATCCAAACTTGATATTGACCTAAAATGAACACCATCCGTAGAGGGACAAAAACAAAGTCGTCTCGAGGTGCTTTTTGAATCTCACATTTTGGAAACAACGGAGATCGCATGATATATTGTCGTATATCTCTCTCATACTCATTATTTCAAATTTAAGGATTTTACTTAAAATATCTAATATTTTAATTCTTTAGTGTCTATAAGTTTATGCACTGCTAAAACTTAACATTTTTTTACACTAGTGCATGATTAGTGATCGTATCAATTTTTATTCAAGTTTTAATTCACTAATATCCATTAGTCTCAACTAATTATTTTACTTAATTAAACTAATTTAATTAAGTTTGGTTTAGTGACTTTATTTATTTTAACTCTTAAAATATTGGTTTACTAACAAGTTTAAAATTTAAAATTCAACAAATGGATAAAATTTTACTTAAACTCTTTTAATTAATATAAGCGCGTTACAAATTCCAATGGTACGTGGAATTGTATCCCGAGTGCAGACCACATTACCGTCTATTTTGAATCGGCTATGGAATTGACGTGTGCGTTTCCATCCGATATACCAAAAGAAAACATAATGCATTTATAAAGGCCATTAAAATTAAAATTTCCAATTTTAAACCATTAAACCAATCAATCTCATTAATTTGTTTTCATGCATATCATATTCCAATTGAACTCTTTTAAATTTTATAAAATCAGATTTTATGACTAGAATATCCATGCATCTAAAATATATTATGGCATGTGAAAATGCAAGAGTAGGCACCCTAAGCTATATGACATGTTATTCAAACATTTCAAAATAAGCATACATATAACATAAAATAAAATTACATTGATCGGGCTCTTATTTTTCTATACTAATTTAATTAGTACAAAATATTCCAAGGCATCCAATGGTCTTCAAATCTCACTCCATAGAGTGGTGTTGATTCCTTTCCTGCATTGGCTCTCCAAATACGTAGAATGTTACAACTCGAAAAGTTTTTACATCGGAAAATAAAATTTACAACACTTATAAAAATGGTCTTATGGCCTTATATTCCCAAAACCAAAAACAACATAAAAATAAAAGCCGAAATCATTTACGATGAATTTAAAATAAAAATTTATCTCATGAACATTAAAATTGGCCTACTCATCACAATATGCATATAAAAATTTATATCTCATTAAATAATTAAAATAAAAACTATTAATAAAAAAAGAAGGGTTAAGAACACTTTTCTACCTGATAAGCGGTAAATATATTAATATTTACTGTCCCTTTGACTTAATATTTTGTATAGTTTCTTGAGTTTTGTGAATATTTTGATGTGTTTTGTGTATTTTGTAGATAAATAAGGTTTCTGGATTCATTGGAATCAAATCGGGGCCAAAACAACGAAAAATGGATAAAAATGGTAAAATCGTCATTTGGGCGTCGCGAAGTGCAACACTTATGCGTCGCGACCGCTAACGTGCACCGAACATGTGTCAACAACAGAGAAACTTGCTATCATACGCACTTGCTAACATACACCGGCCATGTGTCAACATCACATCAATCTTTCAATCATGTGTCGGACACGTGTCATCATCCCATGCTGCCGACACTATACGTCATTGCTTACGTAAGCCTCACGACGCACAAGCCTTCACACGTCGTGACATCGAGCCAATAAATCAACTTCCGACAGCTGTGTGCCACATGTCATCATCTCAGCAAAACACGTGCCACGTGTCTAAGATCAACGGCGCTTCGCGACGTGCAACACTTCATGCGTCGTGACACGTGGACCAAATTTTCCCTATAAATTGAGGCCGAAATCAGAATTCCAATTCATACCTTCTTCTGGGGATTTCCTTAAGAATACTAAGAAGATTGTATCTTGTTTGTTTATTTACAGCTTCTTAAATTTAATTTTCAGCATGAGGAGGTAACTCCCATCTGCTGGGGTGAAAGGTAAAGCTTTTATTACTAATATTTAGATTAATCCCCCTTAGTCAAAATATATAAACTATTTGAAAACCTAACTTAATGGATACCGCCTTTATGGTTGGTTGGACTTAATTAAATTGATTTTAACCTGACTAAATTGGATACCGCCTTTATTATCGGTTGGAATTAATCATAAATTTGGCTTAATCAGGATACCGCATATATGGTCGGTTGGTAGTGTCATGCAGAGTTTATATATTATAATAAGGGAGATATCTAAATTAGAAGCAATAAAATTGGATCCTCTAACCCCAGCATTTTCTTTATTGCTTTATTTATCTTTTTAATTTCCAAGCTTTACATTATGTCATTTACTTTATTTATGTCTTTACTAGTCCTAGATATGTATTGTAACTAAATACCATATATGGGGTTGTGATGAATTCCAATATCACCAGTTTATAAAGGGTTATTTTATGTCTTGGGTAATATAAAGATTTATTTATTGAGTCTTAAGCTTAATGCTTCTTATTAATTGGCCACTAATAAGATTGATTTGGTAAACTAAAAATAAACTTGACGAAGGAATTTTAGGTTTCAGCCTTAGACTCAATAGCTCACGATCTCACCGCAGGGCATAGTGACCTTTAGGTAGATTTCCTTACAGGATAGACATATACCTGTCGGGTGGAGGTAGCCATCATTGGAACTTAATCTTAATGAATTTAGGTAACTTGGTTAACATAGACATATGATTAATTGGGTTATTTGGGTGTTTGCATCTGACCATCAACAGAGGCTTTTGCATAATTTCTTGTTCTAGGTTAATGTTAGTGTCCTAGACATGCCCAAGGTCTCTAATACATAATTTAGTGTGTGAATGATCAAGAGAGTTGCGGAAAAACTTACATTGATTGGATGTGGATTTCAAATATTTGTATGTTTGTTGGAAGCTCCAAGCCTTCTTTGAGTGAATCCAATCCAAGGGTGAGTTTCCCTATCACCTTCATTGACTCCTTAAGTGCTAGCTTGGATGAAATTTTACAACAAAATTTCAAGAACAAAAAGTGGTGTGTTCGGCCAAATGGGGAGGAGAAGAGAGATAAAGTGTTTTCTTTGTATTTTTGTTTCTAAAACTTAATCCAAAGTCAACACACAATTTTGTGTATATGCTTTACCAAAAGCAAAAGCAAAAGGTGTTGGAGGGAAAATGGCATTAAATGCCCTCAACCACTTCCATCACCAAAAATGACTAGTGATGTAAGTTTGTGGACCCCACCTCTTAAATTCAAAATTCAAGTGGCTTGCTCAACAGACTTTGGGCTCGGATTCGCTTAATCCGATTAAACAAATTTTCCGTCGCGACGTAATTAAATCCAATTGAATTAAATAATAGTGCCTAGCAAAATTATTACGAAAGTCGCTTGCGAATTAATTCCAAATTAATTCGTTCGCCCGAATTAAAATCCAATTTTAATTCCCCTTTGAAATCCGATTTCAATTAATATATCCAATATATTATTTAATCGATTAATTCCAAATTAATTGCGTTCTCTCTTCTATTAGAATTTTATTCCAGATTAATTCTTGCCGTAATTAATCCCTGATTAATTTTCTCTCTCTTATAATTAATCCTAGATTAATTCTGTTCAAGTCAAGTGTCATTAGTGAATCCTTGGGAAGCGACCCAAGAGATCCCTGGATATGTTGATAGTAAATACGATCATTGAACTATCCGAACACGTGCGTACCCGGTACCACGTTCTTACCGATTTACAAGACATGGTTGGCTTCTACCAAAGCACCGTGCCTACCCAATTCTCCAGAAATATATTCAACATGGAATATATATAATCTTTATCAGGCGTAGTATACAAGTATTGCGTATTACGATCCAGTATCTGATGCCACATGCTAGGCCTAGGGCTGGAATTGTGTCTGCCCCGTACGAAGCATATATCAGATCACTAGCAATAGTCTCTTTAATCGAATAATCATGGCCTAGTCATACTATCCCGATAGCTGCATCATTGGAGAGTACTAGTTCTGTATCCATGCATGATCATCATCTCCATATGACTGAAGTGATACTTCCATCTTGACATCACACCCAATACAGTACGATTCTTAGTAAACACAGAAGTGGCGTACACAGAACCTGTTAAAGCCCTGGATGACCAAAACCATAGCGTACTGATTGTCACAAGTATTAGCGATGCAAGTCTCAAATTAAAACCACATACACCTACCCTGATTCAGATTCCCATAGACATATAGTTATACTACCAATGGGATTCTAAGGGGTCTATCCAGAGCGAAGCTGTTCCCGGTCCAACGACTAACAGAATCTCCTATCACACTTGCATAAGTATCCAATACTTAAATATATGAGAACTATGTCGTTAAGCTTCCATAACGCGCACAAGTGTAATACTGGCCTATTCCGTATTATCGATGTCCAGTCTCGATAATACTACGACTAGGGATATTTAATGATTAAACCTTTCGTGGATTAATATTGTCTCATATCTTATTAATCTAGAACTAATCATAAAGACTTTTATCATTTATATATCCAAGTAATCCAATTATAAAATGATAAAAGAGCAATTTCCTTTATCACATAGTTAATTTGTACAAAGAACACCATGTATTTTACAAATAGTAATGCTATGGGTCATAATTGTGCAACAATCTCCCACTTGGCCTATAGCCAATCACTTAAGTGTCTAACACCTGAACTATGTACAAGTCACTCATGCTTATGCTGAGACATCGCTTTCGCCAGCGGATATGCAAGGTTGCCATCTGATGGGATCTTGACATCGCCAAGATGTATGATCTTATGAATCAGAAGAAACCATCGAAGTACATAATTGGATCATTGATGAGACCGTAATTCCTTAGCCTATGTTGTAGCCCAGCTCAGTTGCTAACAGAACTACTCCTAATCCAATTAGGAATTTTATAGATCCAAAATGCTTCTTTTGCTGCCTCAGCCGCAACAATGTATTCCGCTTTTGTTGTTGAATTGGCAACATTATCTTGCTTGGAAGATTTACAGCTCACTGTTCCGTATTTCAAACAAATATGCACCCTGATTGCGACTTACAGTCGTAATTATCGGTTTGGAAACTTACATCGGTGAACCTAGTCACCTCAAGTTCTCCATCTCCATAGATTAAGAAAACATCCTTAATTCGTCTAAGATACTTAAGGATGTTCTTAACATCAATCCAGTGACCATCATCTGGATCGGCCTGATTATGACTGCAGATGCTCAAAGCATATGAGACACCAGGTCGCGTACATTTCATGGCATACATGATCGATCCGACTGGAGAAGCGAACATGATCCGACTCATTGAATCTCTCTCATCTTGTGTTTTAGGACACATGTCCTTAGATAGAGAGATGCCATGTGATAATGTACGAGTTCTCGGAGAGTGCCAACAACTTTTAGATCTATCCAAGTAGATCCTTATTCCTATAATAAAGGTTGCCTCTCCCAAGTTTTTCTATCTAAAATTTTAATGAAAGCCAAGCTTTCACCGATTTTAATATGGGAATGTCATTGCTAACAAGCAATATATTATCATCGTATAGGACAATCATTGTCAGTGCGCTCCCACTAACTTTCTTATATACACAAGAATTATCTTCGTTTTGAATGAAACCATATACCATTATGATCTCATCAAAACGTTGGTTCCAAGAACACAATGCTTGCTTCAATCCAAAAATAGATCGATTTAACTTGCAAACCTAGTTTACATACTTTGGCGTGACAAAACCGTCAGACTGTTATATAAAACATCCTCCAAAAGGTTTCCGTTAAGGAAAGTGGTTTTGACGTCCATCTGCCATATTTCATAATCGAAATATGCAGCAATAGCAAGCATTATCCGAATAGATTTAATCATGGCAACGGGTAAAAGGTTTCATCGTAATCAACACCATGTTGATGATGATACCCTTTCGCTACAAGCCTAGCCTTGTACGTTTGTATGTTGCCATTCATGTCTGTCTTCACCATGAAGACTTATTTGCTACCAATAGGCACAATGCCTTCTGGTACATCAACCAGTGTCCAAACTTGGTTGTGTTGGACAATTATGACCCATAGCGTCACTATTTCAACAGATCATGGTGTTGTTGTACAAATTAACTATGTGACAAAGGAGATTACACTCTTATTATTTGTGATTAGATCACCTAGATGTATAAATGACAGGAGGTCCGTATGATTTGTTCCTGGAATAAGAATGATATGAGACAATATCAGTCCACGATGGATAAATCATTAAATATCCCTAGTTAGAGTATTATCGAGATTGGACATCGATAAATACGTAAAAGATTAGTATTACATTTGTGCACGTTGTGATGGCACAACATGCATAGTTCTCATATATTTGGGTATATGATACTCATGCAAGTGTAATAGGAGGTTGTGTTTTACCGATGGTAAGGGAAACAGCTTCGCTCTAGATAGACCCCCTCGGAATTCCATTGGTAGTATGACTATGTGTCTATGGAAGTTCGAAATAAGGGTAGGTGTATTTGGTCTTAACCTGAGACTTGCACCGCTAATACTTGCGATAATCAATATACTTTGGCTGCGGTCATCCAGGGCTTTAATAGGTTCTGTGTACGCCTATGCTGGGTATATTGAGAATCGTAGTGTGTTGGGTGTGATGTCAAGACGGAAGTGTCACTCCAGTCATATGGAGATGATGGTCGCGTAGGATACGGTACTAGTACTCTTAAGTACTGCAGTCATCGAGATAAAATGACAAGGTCATGTTTATCCGATTATAGAGACTAGTTACCAGACATCCGACATGTGCTTCGTACGAGGCAGACACAATTCCAGCCCCAGGCCAGGCACGTGATCATCCGATACTGGATCGACATACGCAATACTACGTATACTACACCTGATATAGATCATTTATTCCTGTAAGTATATTTTTGGAGAATTGGGTAGGCATGGTGCTTTGCTAGAAGCCAACCTTGTCTTGTAAATCGGTATAAACGTAGTACTAGGTACTTACGTGTTCAGATAGTCCGACGACCGAATTTACTGCCAACATATCCGGGGATCTCATGGGTCGCTTCCCGAAGATTCACCGATGACGTATGACTCGCACTTTTATTAATCTGGGATTAATTAGTTGAGAGAGAAAAATAATCTGGGATTAATTGCAGAGATATTTTATCTGGGATAAAATATCATTTAAAGAGAGATAACGATTAATTTGGAATTAATCGATAAATTAATATATTCGATATATTAAACGAAATTGAATTTCGACGCGGAATTAAAATTAGATTTTAATTCGGGCGAACGAATTAATTCATTAGCGATGTGAATAGTGATTTCGCTAGGCGTAATCATTTAATTACGGTGCAATGGAAAATTTGTTAATATGGAATTAGCAAACCCGAGCCCAGGATTATTTGCGAGCGCATTCACATTTCGAATTCGAGTGCGGCACGCAAGTCAAATCAAGCGTCAACTCGCTAGTCGCTTCTAGCGTCACATCATTCGTCAATCAAGTGATAGATGTCTTTCACTTTGAGTGATTGACGCTAGTCACTATTCATTGATTGATGGATTGATGGAGTGATGTGTGTGGTTGGAGCCATTATGGCTTGACTTTTTTAAAGCCAAATTCATGCTAAATGAATTTGAAATTAACAAATGTGTATTAGATACATTTTTCGCAACCAACACACACAATTTCTCTTCTCTCTTTCTCTCTTCATCTCACGCCCAATATGACTGAAGTGATACTTCCGTCTTGACATCACACCCAATACACTACGACTCTCTGATAAACCCAGAAGTGGTGTACGCAGAACCGGTTAAAGCCCTGTACCACCAAGACTAAAGTCTATCGATTATCGTAAGTATTAGCGATGCAAGTCTCAGGTTAAGACTATACACACCTACCCTGATTTCGGCCTCCCATAGACACATAGTCATAATACCAATGGGATTCCGAGGGGTCTATCCAGAGCGAAGCTGTTTCCCGTACCATCGGTGAAACACGACCTCCTATCGCACTTGCATAAGTATCCAATACTTATATATATGAGAACTATGTCGTTGTGCCCTCACAACGCACACAAGTACAATACTAGCCTATTTCGCATTATCGATGTCCTGTCTCGATAATACTCCGGCTAGGGATATTTAATGATTAATCCTTCGGGGACTGATACTGTCTCATATCATTCTCAGTCCAGGAACTAATCATATGGACCTCTCTTCATTTATACATTTATGGTGATCTAATCACAAATGATGAGAGTGCAATTTCCTTGTCACATAGTTAATTTGTACAACAACACCGTGATCTGTACAAATAGTGACGTTATGGGTCATATTATCCAACAATCTCCCACTTGGCACATAGCCAGTCACTCGAGTGTCTAACACCCGAACTATGTACGGTTCGCTCAAATTGCTGAGGAAAGGTTTTCGTCAGCGGATTTGATTAATTATCGTCTGACGCGATTTACACGATCATCACATCGCCACGATGTATGATCCGAACGAATCAGATGATATAGAAGTATATATCTGGATCGTCAATGAGACCTTTAATTCCTTAGCCTGTGCTGACGCCTAGCTCAGCTGCTAAAAGAACTATATCTAATCTAATTAGATTTATTATTGATCCAAATGGCTTCTATTGCTGCCTCAGCTGCAGCAATAATCCGCATTTGTTGTTAATTCGGCAACAGTTATCTTGCTCGGAATATTTCCAGCTTACTGTCCCGTACTTCAAACTTTATAGTACCACTATATTTACCGGTTTGGAAACTTGCAGCAGTGATCCTAGTCACTTCAAGTTCTCCTACTCCATAGTTTAAGACAACATCTTTAGTTCTCTCTCATACTAACAGATGTTCTTAATCTTTAATCCAGTGACTATCATTTGGATTGACCCGATTGTGACTCCATATGCTCAAAGCGTATGAGACACCAATACAAGTACATTTTAAATGTACAATTTCCAGAGTGTGTTAACCAACTCCAAATCTATCCCTGTAGATCTTTATTCCTTGAATAAAGGTTGTTACTCCCCAGAATTCCACGGAGAATTTCTTATGAAAGCCAAGCTTTCACCGATTGTTTTATGGGAATTTCATTATCAGTGCTCTCCCACTAACCTCCTTATATACACAAGAATTATTTCGTTTTGAGTCAAATCATAAACCATTATGATTATTTCAAAACGTCAGTTCCAAGAACCTTATGCTTGTTTCAATCCAAACATTGATCGAATAACCTGCAAACCTTGTTTTTCGGTTATACAAAATCGTCAGGATGTTTTAAGCATCCTCCAAAAGGTTTCCTTTTCAGGAAAGCGATTTTGATCTGCAACTGACACATTTCATAAATGAAATATGCAGTTATCAACAAGCATCTTCAAAATGGATTTACCATGGCAACAGGTAAAAGGTTGAACCGTTATTACACAATGTTGATAACGATACCTTTCCGTCAAAAGCCCAGCTTTGTACGTTGGTATGTTGCCTTCCATGTATGTCTTCCTTGAAGACGTTTAATGTACCAATAGGCACAATGCCTTGTGGTACAACAACTAGTATCCAAAATAGTTGTTATACATGGAATCCATTTCGGATTCATGGCACTTTGCCATAATAGGGAGTCGATACCTCGTATCACTTCCTCAAAACGTAGTCGGTGGATATACCTTCATAAGATTAACATCTTTATGAGGTGAGATCAGAAACCCATACCCTAGGTTGTTTTCTGACTCTATCTGATCTACGCGGTTCTTGTTATTCGAAGATTAATTGGTATAGATTCATCATAGATGAACTATTTGTGTTCCATTAAGGACTTCGTGCCTTGAACAGTATTACTTCGATTTTCATCGAGTATCACTATCCTCCCACTGACCACTGCATATCGGTATTCCTCTCAGGAAAAACCGCATGGTGAGCAACAATCACATTGTTCTCATGTGAGATTTATAAGTACTATACTTACTGGTTTCACTTAGGATAACCTATATAGGCACTTATCCAATTTGGGTCTTTTAGTTTGGTATCATCCAAACGTTATGCCTGGCATACCCAAATTATTAGGAATGAGAAACCTCGTTTCTTCCCCGTTCATATCCTATATGACATCTGTCAAACAGATTTATATGGAACCTTATTCTAAATAAGTTTTGCACTGTTAATACATATCCTATTGAAGGAAACGGTAGCTCAGAGCGACTCTTGATTAATCTTATCATGTCTAACATGATTCGGTTAATCCGTTCGGACACACCGTCACTTTGACGTGTTCCGGGAGGAGTCCTTATCTGAAAGAATACCATACTCTTTCATGTATATACGAAACTTACTGCTTAAGTATTTTCTGTTACGGTCTTTCCGTGGCGGAATAATACTATAGCCGATCTGTTTATCTATTTCGTGTCGAAACTCTAAAAGTTTCTGATTTGTGTTCTTCAAAAGAAACACATAACCATAACGTGATGCCACATCCGTTTAAGGTCACGAAATATTCATGTTCACATCTAGCCTAGCTAGATATGGGCCCACTTACTTCACCATGAATAGGGCTAACAGATCGGTGGCCCTTTTACTATTACCAAGCAAATAGTATTTTAGGTACTTTACCTAATAAACTAGATTCGCAGACCTTATTTGAATAGTCAAATCAGTCCTAGTACCCACTCTTCAAAAGTGTGGATATACGAGCCTCGTTAAATTGTGTCCTAGACAACAATGCCACAAATAAGTCTCTATTGATCAAATCAATTTGAGCTATTTATTTGTCATTTTATATGTTTGAGATTTTATTTATATTCAAAATATAAATTCTGTTATTTACATCTAATGTATTTATCTCAGTATCATCTTTATATAATAAAACACTTAGTGTTCTATAATATAAAGTTTTTATCCGCAACGGATTAAACACTGATATAGAGATAATGTCTCTAGTCAAACTAGTTACATTATAACAGTTCCTAATTTAAGTATATACCCAAAGGTAGTTCCTAAACTTAGGTATCTACGGTCGAAACAGCGACTTTCGTCCCGTTTCCGATTCGCAGAGCAATCTCAGCTTGAAGTCAGTATCCTGCTCAAAGCAGATTCTGAACATCAATACATATATTTTATGTACCACACTAAGTATTTAAAATCTAATTTCAATACTAGCTGTGAACATAACTAAGACAAACATTTTCAAGTAAGAACCTTGCCCTTTCTTTAATTCCTTCGTGTCTGCCATATTTAAATGGTAGTCACTTTGGGATATGTCAATTATCCATTTCAATATTTCAGAAACCTTAGGCCAAGCCTTGGGTTTTTTAGAATATCGAAACGATGTGTACCTCGTGCTACATGCCCAATTGCAAATTTTGACTTTATCTCCTCTAGAATAGTCAATTAATTCTCCAAGAATTATAAATTGCAATTTTAATACTTCTTAAATCTAAAATTAGATTTATGACAAGTATATTAAATTAAGCATTAAAGTCATCATCACATAAATCTTCCAAAGATTTTATGCTCTACTTATTTTGCTTAATTTTGGGCTTAAGGTATAATAAGTTATTTTATCAAATAAAGTAACCTATTATTTATTCCCAATTTGAAAATTAAATCATTTAAAATATTTCATCCCAGATTATATTTTAAATATCCAACTTTTCAATTTTATCTTGATTACAATAGTCCAACTATTTAATCAACGATTAGTGGTACTATATATATTATAATGATTATAATAGTCCAACTATATAATCAAATATAATCCAAATTAATTAACCTCAATTACATTGATTACTATAATCCAATTATAAAATCAACTGTAAACTGAAATTAATTAATTCAAATATATTGATTAATATAATCCAATTATATATAATCAAGTATAATACAGTCCAACTGTTTATTAAAACAACAATTTAAATATTAGTCTAACTAACATTTAATCTAATGACGAAATAATTTAAATGAGCGCGTATGGCGAGTAATTGAACGAGTATTGCAAATTCAATTCTTGCCTCCCACTATTTTTCGTCGAGCCTCTAACCCTCTGTCGAGTACTCGGGAAACCGTGTTTCCTAGTGGGTTAGGATCCCGTTAAATATCACACAATCTTGACTTTGGCCAACAAATTGTATGATAATTAACTAGGTAGATCTCGAAGATCAATTGGATCTCATCCAACTCCTAGATCCAGTAAGTGGACATCCAAGTCCCAAACATATATCTTATATATGCCTATACATCGAATGTATACCCTAACCTTTTTCCTCTGAATCAACTAGGCCTTGGCTTTGGCACAACAAACCTAGTGATCCCAGTCAAGCGCGGACCCATTGACATGGAAGCTTTGTAATCAATGTCAATGGACAAGAAGTGGTCTTGACTTTGGCCAACAAACCACAACTTGGACACGACACCAATATGGAACAAAGCCTCGTGATTAAAACACATCTTTGACGGACAATGGCTTGACTTTGACAACAACCCCTGCCAATCTCGGATCTTGAGTAAGAATCACTCAATGGAAGGAAAATAAACGCTTGATATTTAACGAGGGTTTTTCGCGTGCAAATTGGCTACCAAATTTATTATCTTTGTTAAGGTCTCATCATCCTACACCCTTAAACATGCATTCTAAAAACATAATAAAGCGATATGAAAAATAATAATGATTGCGGATGGATATTTTACATTGATCCTAGATCAAATCTCTCACTTTCTCTCTCCCGCTAGCACAAATATTTCTTCTACCCGTTACACTACATCTAAAGAAACCTCATATACATAGAGGGGAATATGTGAGAAGAGAATACAAAGAAATAGGAGATAAGGCTGGACACGCAGGTCAATTAATAAATCAAATTTATTACAATTTCCAAAATCGCCCCACCCGGCTAATATCCATCCGATATACATTATTCAAACATCACAACCATGTATTCATACAAGCATGTTATCAATCAATCTAATCAAAATTAATTAATCTTGATAATTAGTGATCATCCAATGTTCAAACAAAGATTTGATTTTGTTCGAGTCAAACTCGTATTGCGAACACGTACTCAAAGTACGATTTCTACGAATTAAATTAAATTACATAATTAAATCCAATTTAATACGCATTTAATTTTAATTCATTATTTAATTCCAAATTAAATATTACACTTTATAAAATAAACCTTTACGATTTAAATTCCAAATTAATCGCTACGGGTCTCAAAGCCCGATTAATATCCAATATTATTTAATTAAAGTCCAATGGGCTTTTAATTAATTCTTGAGGCGTGGAATTTTGGTCAACACGGGTCAAACCCGCAACCAAAGTCCAATCCGGGAGTTACCCCATAAGCCCATAAATTAATTTAGGCCCATTAGGCCCAATTAAACGTTAAAGGTTCATTAGTCGCATTTGGGCCTTTTGGAAGCGGTTTTGGGCCTAATTGGATCCAACCAATTTTGGCCTAAACCAACTTTGTACAACAAGTCCAATAAACCCAATAATAAACTTAAAAGCCCAAATCCAATTTTAAGCCCAATAATTTAACTTCAAAAAATTCCAAATTTTCAAATTAAATTACCTAAAGTGTATAGCATTATTAATTACCCAAATCAAAGTTTCCAAAACATGAAATTTGTCCAATTAATGATGCTTGACATCAATTAATCATGTCCAACATAATTAAATCAAAATCAAACCCAATTTATACATGCTAAAGTCTCGGCCATAAGGGAAAAAATGCCCAAATCAAATTCAATCCAATTGAACCCAATTAAACATAAATTCAACATCCCCAAATGATTTCTAAGTCATCCAATGAACAAAAAATCAAAAAACCAAGACATTAGGGAGCTTGCCAAATTCGGCCATCCAAAGCAATTTGGGGAAAAATTGTTCCAAACACTTTTCATCAAATTGATCTAATCAATCATCAATTAAACAACATTTGAGCATGCTAAATCATCCAATTTCATTAAACATGCTCAAAATCAAGTTTACCCAAATTTGTCATGCCCAAAATTTAGGGAAAAATGGATCCAACCAAATTTCATGAAATTGATTATGCACAACATCAATTCAACCTCATTCAAGCTCACAAAAGTAAAAGCTTTTCTCTCTCTTACATGCAAGACATACGGTCTTCCTCTTTTCCCTCTCTTTTCCTCTCCCTCTCCTTCACGGCTTCAAGCCGATTTTGCTTAAAAATTTTCTGGTTTCACCGAAATTTTGAGAAGCAAATTGAAGAAGAGTAGTGCTAGCACACACATGGGTTATATATTGTGATAGGGAAACGAATTTGTGAGCTTGGATTTATTTTTGGAGCTTGAAGCTTTGAGCTTCCATGGAGTCATCAATGGCCGAATTTAGAAGGCATCAAAACAGCCCCAACCGAGCATCACAGCAGCTTAATGGAGTCCAAAACCGAGCTTGGAGGGAGGCAAAAACGCAACTTGTTCTTCCTAGCATCAAACCCATCAATGTGAGTATGTATTCCGCCTTACTCCTTTGTGTATTCAACTCGTTTTTATGCATGTTTATGATCTTGGGACTTGATTGAAACTCAACAGTAATTGAGCATGATTGATTGTGTAAATTAATGTTTTAGAAATGTTAATTTGGGTGATTAATTATGTAATACACTTAGTGTAATTAAATTGGGAATTTGGAATTTGGTAATTTAATTATATTGGACCTTAAAATTGAATTGGGCTTGTAATGTTGTTATTGGGCTTGGTTGTACCAAGTTGGATCCAACTGGGCCCAAAACCGCATCCATAAAGCCCAAATGCGACTAATGGACCTTTAAAGTTTAATTGGGCCTAATAGGCCTAAATTGATTTCTAGGCTTATGGGGTAATTCCCGGATTGGACTTTGGTTATCGGTTTGACCCGAGTTGACCAAAAGTCCACGCCTTAAGAAATTAATTAAAAGCCCATTGGACTTTAATTAAATTGACGTTGGACGTTAATCGGGCTTTGAGACCCGTAACGATTAAATTTGGAATTTAATGTTGGTTATTATCTAGGTCCCAAGATCAAACAAGCAATGAAAACAATGCGTGAATACATCAACGGAGGTAGCGGAATACTCACATTGATCGGTTGAGTCGATTTGGAGACGAATGAAGCCCAAAATGCTCACTGCTTCATGCGTGAACTGCAGCAGTCCACTGCCCACTGTCTTCTGTTTTTGAGCTGCGAAACGGAGCTCCAAGCCTCGTCTAACGGATCCTGGCTCATGGGCGAACCTCCCTACCACCTTCGCAAGACTCGTAAGTGTGCTAGCACTTGATTTGTCACATGAAAAACCACTCTTGCTCCCCTATTTGTCACGCCAAACTGGTTCAAACCAGTGAAGAAACTCACTGTTTTGGCGTGAGGAGAAGAGAGAAATTGAGAGAGATGAAAGTTGTGTGTAATGGTTGGTAAAGCTTTTCCAAAAAGCCTTTATATATTTTCAAGAAAAAAATAATAAAACCAATTACTTAATTGATTTAAATAAAACCAAAAGCAAATGATTTTCCCTCCAAACACTATTACACCAACTTACATCAACTATTCACATGTCACTTTAATAAAGTGATGTGATGCAAGTCAATCCATCAATCCATCAATCAATCAATCAATCACTCAAAGTGATTTTGATTTGACGCTTGATGCGACTTGCGATGCCGCACTCGTATTCGAAATACAATGCGCTCGCAATCACACTTGGGCTCGGGTTCGCTAATTCTAAATTAACGATTTT
>SKCR01003822.1:0-36447 GCA_019454045.1 Zanthoxylum bungeanum | reverse complement strand
GGATGTCCACCTACTGGATCTAGGAGTTGGATGAGATCCAATTGATCTTCGAGATCTACCTAGTTAATTATCATACAATTTGTTGGCCAAAGTCAAGATTGTGTGATATTTAACGGGATCCTAGCCCACTAGGAAACACGGTTTCCCGAGTACTCGACAGAGGGTTGAGGCACGCCGAAAAATAGTGGGAGGCAAGAATTGAATTTGCAATATTGTTCAATACTCGCCATACACACGCTCAAACAAATATCATTCGTCAATATAAATTAAATGATTAGTTGGAAATAATATTTAAATGTTTAATTAAACATTGGACTGTATTATATTTGATTATATAAATTGGATTTAGTAATCAATATATTTGAATTAATTTATTTCAATTTACAGTTGATTTTATAATTGGATTATAGTAATCAATTTAATTTAGGTTAATTAATTTAAATCATATTTGATTGTATAGTTGGACTATGATAATCATTATAATAAATAGTACCACACAAATCGTTGATTAATAGTTGGACTATTAGAATCAAGATTAAAAATGAAAGATTGGACATTTAAATATAATCTTGGATTAAAATATTTAAATGGTTTAACTTTCAAATTGGGAATATTTTCAGGATGGTCCTGGAAATAAATAATAAGTTACTTTATTTGATAAAATAACCTATTATGCCTAAGCCTAGAATCAAGCAAATAAGTAGAGCATAATCTTTGGAAGATTTATTGTGATGATGACTTTAGTGCTTAATTCATTATACTTGACATAAATCTATGTTTAGATTTAAGAAGTATTAAAATTGCAATTAATAATTCTTGGAGAATAAATGACTAATCTCAAGGAGATAAAGTCAAACTTTGCAATTAGGCTAGTAGCGCAAGACGCACTTTAACTTCAATATTCTAGAAACCCAAGGCTTGGCCAAAGGCTTCTGAAATATTAAATGGAAGGACAAAGGCAAAATCATTATGATCTTCTGGGAAGATAAATGAGATATCCCAAAGTGACTGTCGTTTGGATATGGCAGACACGAAGGAATTAAGAAAGGGCAAGGCTCTGACTTTAAGAATGTGTTTGTCAAAATTATGTCCATTACTAGTATTGAAATTGGATTTTAAATACTTAGTGTGGTACATAAAATATATGTATTGATGTTCAGAATCCGCTATGAGCTGGATACTGACTTCAAGCTGAGATTGCTCTACGATCAGAACGGGATGAAGTCGTTGTTTGGACTGTAGATACCTAAGTTTAGGAACTACCACTTCGGGTGTGTACTTAAATTAGGAACTGTTATAATGTAACTAGTTGGACTAGTAACATTATCTCTATATCAGTGTTTAATTAATCCGTTGCGGATAAACCTTTATATTCTAGAACACTAAAGTGTTTCATTATATAAAGATGATACTGAGATAAACACATTAGATGTGAAAAAATAGTATTTATATTTTGAATATAATTAAAATCTCAAACATATAAAATGACAAATAAATAGCTCAAATTAATTTGATCAATATAGACTTATTTGTGGCATTGTTGTCTGGGACACATTAAACAAGACTCGTATATCCACACTTTTGAAGAGTGGGTAATAGGACTGATTTGACTATTCAAATAAAGTCTAATGAATCTAGTTTATTAGGTAAAGTACCTAAAACACTATTTACTTGGTAATAGTGAAAGTGCCACCGATCTGTTAGCCCTATTCATGGTGAAGTAAGTGGGCCCATATCTAGCTAGGCTAGATGTGAACATGAATATTTCGTGACCTTAACGGATGTGGCATCACGTTATGGTTATGTGTTTCTTTTGAAGAACACAAATCGGAAACTTTTAGAGTTTCGACACGAAGTAGATAACAGATCGGCTATAGTATTATACCGTCGCGGTAAGACCGTAATGAAAAATACTTAAGCATTAAGTTTCATATACATACATGAAAGAGTATGGTATTCTTTCAGATGAGGACTCCTCTCGAGACAACGTCAGTTTGACGGTGTGTCCGAACTAAAAACTGAATTTTGTTGGACAAGATAAGGTTAAATTATGAGTCGCTCTGAGCTATCATTTCCTTCAACTGGATATGTATTAACAGTGCAAAAACTTATTTAGAATAAGGTTCCATGAAAATCTGTTTGACAGATATCATATAGGATATGAACAGAAAAGAACAGGGTTTCTCATTCCTAATAATTTGGGTATGCCAGGCATAACATTTGGATGATACCAAACTAGAACCTAAATTGGATAAGTGCCAAATTGGTTATCCTAAAGGAAACCATAAGTATAGTACTTATAAATCTCACATGAGAACATATGATTGTTGCTCACCATGCGGTTTTCCTACAAGGAATACCGATATGCAGTGGTCAGTGGGAGGATGGTGATACTCGATGAAAATTGGAGTAATACTGTTCGAGCACGAAATCCTTAATAGAACACATATAGTTCATCAATGATGAATTTATACCATTAATCTTCGAATACACAAGAACCGGGTAGATCGGAGAGAGTCAGAAAACACCTAGGGTATGGATTTCTGATCTCACCTCATGAAGATGTCAATCTTATGGAGGTATACCATCCGACTACATTTTGAGGAAGTGATACAAGTATCGACTCCTTATTATGGCAAAGTGCCATGAGTCCGAAATGGATTCCATGTATACAACTATGTTTGGATACTAGTTGTTGTACCGCAAGGCTTGTGCCTATTGGTACCGGTAAACGTCTTCAAGGAAGACATATATGGATGGCAACATACCAACGTACAAAGCTAGGCTTGTGACTGAAAGGTATCGTTATCAACATTGTGTTAATAATGGTTCAACCTTTTACCTGTTGCCATGGTAAATCCATTTTGAAGATACTTGTTGATAACTGCATATTTCATTTATAAAATGTGTCAGTTGTAGATCAAAATCGCTTTCCTGAAAAGGAAACCTCTTGGAGGATTCTTACAACATCCTGACGATTTTGTATAACCGACAAACAAGGTTTGCGGTTATTCGATCCATGTTTGGATTGAAGCAAGCATAAGGTTCTTAGAACTGACGTTTTGATGTAATCATAATGGTTTATGATTTAATTCAAAACGAAATGATTCTTGTGTATATAAGGAGGTTAGTGGGAGCGCACTGACAGTGAAATTCCCAATAAAGCAATTGGTGAAAGCTTGGCTTTCATAGATATTCTTTCATAGAATTCTCCGTAGAATTCTTAGGAGTAACAACCTTTATTCAAGGAATAAAGATCTACTGGGCTAGATTTGGAGTTGTTAACACTCTCTGAGAATTGTACATTGAAAAATGTACGTAACCTGGTGTCTCATATGCTTTGAGCATATGGAGTCACAATCAGGACAATCCAAGTGATAGTCACTGGATTGAAGTTAAGAACATCTGTTAGTATCTTAGAGAACTAAAGATGTTGTCTTAATTATGGAGTAGGAGAACTTGAAGTGACTAAGATCACTGCTGCAAGTTTCCAAACCGGTAAATACTGCGGTACTATAAAGTTTGAATAACGGGACAGTGAGCTGGAAATATTCCGAGCAAGATAACTGTTGCCGAATAAACAACAAATGCGGATTATTGCTGCAGCTGAGGCAGCAATAGAAGCCATTTGGATCGATAATAAATCTAATTAGATTAGATAAGTTCTGTTAGCGGCTGAGCTAGGCGTCAGCACAAGCTAAAGAATTAATGGTCTCATCGACGATCCAGATATATACTTCGATATTCATCTGATTCGTTCGGATCATACATCATGGCGATGTGATGATCGTGTAAATTGCGTCAGATGATAATCATGCAAATCCGCTGACGAAAATCTTTTCTCAGCAATTTGAGCGAACCGTACATAGTTCGGGTGTTAGACACTCGAGTGACTGGTTATGTGCCAAGTGGGAGATTGTTGGATAATATGACCCATAGCGTCACTATTTGTACATATCATGGTGTTGTTGTACAAATTAACTATGTGACAAGGAAATTGCACTCTCATAGTTTGTGATTAGATCACCATAGATATATAAATGAATAGAGTCCATAGATTAGTTCCTGGATTGAGAATATATAAGACAGTATCAGTCCTCGAAGGATTAATCATTAAATATCCCTAGCCGGAGTATTATCGAGACATGACATCGATAATGCGGAATAGGCTAGTATTGCACTTGTGCGCGTTGTGAGGGCACAACGGCATAGTTCTCATATATTTAAGTATTGGATACTTATGCAAGTGCGATAGGAGGTTGTGTTTCACCGATGGTACGGGAAACAGCTTCGCTCTGGATAGACCCCTCGAAATCCCATTGGTATTATGACTATGTGTCTATGGGAGTCCGACATCAGGGTAGGTGTATTGGTCTTAACCTGAGACTTGCACCGCTAATGCTTATGACAATCAATATACTTTAGTTGAGGTCGTCTAGGACTCTAACCGGTTTGTGTACGCCAACTGCTGGGTATATTGAGAATCGTAGAGTATTGGGTGTGATGTCAAGACGGAAGTATCACTTCAGTCATAGTGGAGATGATGTCACGCAGGATACGGTATTAGTGCTCTTAAGTGTTGCGCAACCATCGGGATATTATGACTAGGTCATTCATATCCGATTATGGAGACTAGTTACCAGACATCCGACATGTGCTTTGGACGGGGCAGACACTTATCCAGCCCCAGCCCTAGCACGTGACTATCCGATACTGGGCCGATATACACAATACTTGGTATACTACGCTTGATACAGATCTTAAATATTCTTAGATGGATATGTCCAGAGAATTGGGTAGACTTGGTGCTTTGCTAGGAGTCGACCTTGTCTCGTAAATCGGTAGAACGTAGTACTTGGTACGTACGTGATTCGGATACTCCGACGACCGTATTTACTGCCAACTTATCCGGGGATCTCATGGGTCGCTTCCCGATAATCCACCGATGACGCATAACTCGCACTCTTAAATAATCTGGGATTATATAGAAGAGAGAAAATTAATCTGGGATTAATTATGGAGATATTTTTTCTAGGATAAAATATCGTCTAGAGAGAGATAATGATTAATTTGGAATTAATCGGTAAATAATATATTCGATATATTAAATGAAATTAGATTTCGACGCGGAATTAAAATTAGATTTTAATTCGGGCGAACGAATTAATTTAGAATTAATTCGTTAGCGACGTGAATAGTGAATTCGCTAGGCGTAATCATTTAATTACGACGCGACGGAAAAATCGTTAATTTGGAATTAATGAACTCGAGCCCGAGTGTGATTGCGAGCACATTCGTATTTCGAATTCGAGTGCGGCGATGCAAGTCACATCAAGCGTCAAATCATTAGTCGCATCAAGCGTCAAAACCACTTGTCAGTTTGAGTGATGTGAAATGACAACATGTCACTTTATTAAGTAGATGTGACTTGATGGACTTGTGATGGACTTTTGACTTTGGAGTGTGGAACACTCAAGGTCATTACAATTGATTTAATTTGTTTTTTGAAAGCAAATTAAATGGTGAAAACATTTATTATTTTTGGAAAATATATAAACAAATGTTATACCACTTTTGTAATAACTTAACAACATTTTTCTCTCTCATTCTCTCCTTCAAGCTCACGCCCAAGGGGCATTTTTCACTGATTTTTGAAGCCAAAAATGTGAGCAAAGGGAAGCCAAGAGTTGGGTTTTTGTGGCAAAAACCGCAAGTGCTAGCACACTACGAGACTTGCGAAGGTGGTAGGGAGGTTCACCCATGAGCCGGGATCCGTTTGAGGAAGCGTGGAGCTCCGTTTCTCAGCTCAAAATTCTGATTTTGAGGGCAGTGGACTGGTTGCAGTGGGCGCCCTTGGCAGTGAGCAAAATGGCTTCATTCGTCTTCAAATCGTCTCAACCGATCGATGTGAGTATTCCGCTACCTCCGTTGATGTGTTCACACATGTATTTCATGTCTTGTTTGATCTTGGGACTTAGAAACAACCTAACAATGGCATCAAGAGCTATAGGTTCAAGCATGAAATTGCAGGGCTTAAAATTGGGTACTTTGTATTTGAGCATGATTTTATAAAATTGGATGTTTAGCATGCTTAATATATGTTATATTGAAGATTGATTTGATCAATTTCACATCAAACACTACATCCACAATACATCCACAAGCTAATATAACATTTAGTTTATGATTATAGCACACTTCTAACATCAAACACCATCAATCCTCATCAACAATTTAACCTATATTCACTTCATCTACTTCACCAATTTTCACCCAATTTTTAATAAATGAGGTTTACCAATTTTTCTATTGACTCAAAACAAAAAGAATCACATATTTATCATCATACTCATATTCACAATACAATACAAATGCCAAATCATCAACTCACTATTTTTAAGAAAATGGGTCATGGATTTCTTACATTTTTCTTCTTGGTTTTCTTCACTTCCTAAACTCTCCAAGGATTGCCAAGCTTTTCTCCATTTCTTTTCTTCATTTTCTTCTTCTTCTTTTCTTCTCTTATTCTTCTTATTTCCCTCTACTTCTTCTTCTTATTTCCCTCTCATTCATCTTATTTTTCTCACGGCAATTCTTCTTCTTTTTGTTCCAAAATTTTGTAATTAGTGAATAGTTAACTCTTTATATAGTGGGGGTTGTATGATATTTGGAAGGTTTGAGAAGAGTATGGAAGTTTGGAGAAAGTTTTGAGATTTTATCACTTTGGTCCAAAATCACTATTTATTTTAATTTTGACTTGTATTTTTTATCAGCTTCTGTTTTGAATTTGGGAAAATATTCAACGCAGAAGTTATAGGTCTCGTTCTCAGATTTTCGACGATGTAAAATTCAAAAAATCAGAGATCGTATGAAAAATTTACGCCCCAAATACCATGGGTGGTCCAAAGGAAACACGGTACAGTCTCGTCCCGGGACTTCAAGAAATTTACCAATTGTCCCCAAAGTTATTCCACGAGTATATTTGAGTCCCAATATAATTTATTTTACATGCCTTCATCCCGTGCATAACAGTATCACTGTAGCAGTAGTAAAAACTACTGGTCGTTACAAATTCTCCCCCTTAAATATGATTCGTCCTCGAATCCTTTCTGGTGTCTAACTCGCGGTCTTCCTAGTTTCGAGAATATCTAGAGATTCTACTATACTTATCTTCTACCAGCTACTTGATTTTTCCTCTTTTCTCTTTTCTAAGTCCTCGTTTTGTAAAACTTCTACTGAGTATCTTTGACTATTTCTTTTCTGGACCTTTAGTTGAACTCAAAATATCTTATCTCTAAGATCTCTTTTTTTTATAGGTCTTTACTTATGCTCCATAATTTCTTGTTTTGATCAGATTCTTAGTAGCTGATACATTGACTATTACTAAATATTCAACTTGTACTTAGTATTCCTTTGTTTCATTTGTCCAACTTGATCTTATTATTCTTTCTCATCACTTAACTATTAACTCTCTATACATCCTTTACAACCTTCAGCAGTCTATAAGCTTCTCTTTTTTCAAGTTCCAAAATTTCTGCTTCCTAAGGGGGGTTTTAGAGTTTTCTAACTTACTGATATTTCGGAGTGGTTCCTTTGGATTTGGTTATGGTCAAAGCTTTTATTCTTTCGTACTTTGCTTTCAAGGTCGTTACTCACATTCTTTCCAATATTCTGTTGCTCGAGGATTCATTTTCTATGACAATCTTAGCTTCGCACTAACTTATTTCTTCGTTTATGTACTAAGATACTAATATACTAAACTACCAATATCTGCGACTAAAACCATCCGAAATCTGCAGTGGTTTGATCATCCTAGACTAAGGCTGGGCACCTTATATAATTGTTTAACCATAATTTTCCTTGTTATTACTTACTGTAACCTTTTACTTATTATGTATTCTTTGTTGCCGCTGTTGTACCTTAATAGTTTCACTCTCTATACTTTTCTTAGTACTATTTTCATCCTTCACTTCATTCTACTATTTACTAAGAACTTCCTTGGTCTACGTTTCTGCCTTTTTACCTAGGGAATATCTTCTTTCTTTATGTACTTATCATCTCCTCAGACCTTGGTTTCTTGAAATATCAGTTATTACTTGACTGCTACCTTATTTTTGTATTGTTTTAACTTAAAAACTTCGTTCCTGACTCTTAATAATTTCACTTCCCATACTTGTATCAGCTAACTTTTTTTTCATTACTCTTCTATTTTTTTCTATAACTGAATCTACTATGGGTCATATCTTTGTTCCCTTACTCGAAGGATATTTGCTCTCATATGTCCTTAGTTATTCTTAACGTTGTCCTTTACATTCTTATCGTATGCTTAACTAATACTTTTTCTCTTTGTTACCTTATCTAGTAGCTTCTCTTTAAATCTCTTACTTAAACTATCTATTCCTTTCTTGTTGCTGTTCTTAAGAGTCGTATATTTCGATCATCTATCACTACACTTATACTTGCTTCCGGAGTATCTCAAGGTTACACTTCAGGTCCATCTTTGTTACTGGCATCGATCAAGGGTTGGGAGGGTGGGAACTAGTCTTGAGGCCCTTCTGTTACGGTGTTTCGGTGACACATACTCTTTGCCTAAGATTCTCGTGTATACCTGTCATGTGTCTTTTCCTACATTGGGTCTTACTGCTAAAAATTATCTGACTTGCCTTTTCTTACCTTACTCCCGGTCATTTACATCATTCAATCACTCCACATTCCATACAAAATCTTTCTAGAAGCATATTTCCTAATAAGTTCTTTATACTGTCACTTAATCCTTTCTGTTGCTTAATATATTTTTTTTTGCGGTTACTATGTTCCTTCTCTAGATACTTACTATAATCTCCTTGCTACATTTCCTGAGGGACTCATTCTGCTACGATGGTTCATTTCTTATCTTAGTTTCTCAACTCCTTACTCATTTACTCCCTTGAAAACTCTATTTACTTCGACTACTAAGGGCATCCTCTATTATATCTTTATCCGTACGCTACTCTTTACCTAAAATCCTTCTTCTCAATACCATGAGGTTCTCATAAGTTATTCACTATATTCCTACGAATCATTCTCCATGACCTTTTTATACTTCTAATATCTTTACTTTCTTGAGGGTTCTTTATTTTTATGAAGGTTTCCGCACTTCACTCAACTTACTGTAGTGTTGAACTTTCCCTTCTCAGGTTCCTTGTCAATGATTCTTTGGATTCATCAACCTAGTTGTCGAGTCATCTCATAATTTGTTTAATCTATCAATTGCTCTCTTTTACTGGTTCTTTTCTTTACTAGGCTCTAGGGTTATACAATTATCATCGATTCTTTACTCTATTATTTACTTGTTATATTATCTTCATGTTGGGTTCTCTAAGAACATGCTTGGGATCAAATTATAAGCATAAAACATGTGAATACTCGAAGTAAGATTGCAGAAAAATACTTACAACGATCGGTTATATGGATGCGGAGACAACAAAAATTCCAAGCTTTTGTGTAGAGATCCAAGTCCTCCTTTGATTGTATGTTGAGCTCTAAGCTTGATCTTTTGAATTCCAAACTCAAGGAGATGTTTCCCTATCACCTTTGTAAACTCTTTAATGTGCTAGCAATTGGAAGAGGTTCACGCCAAAATGCAAAAAGAGAGAGTGAATGATTTGTGTTGACTTGTTTTGATTTTCCAAAATCAAAAGACATATACCAAAAAATCCAAAGTTTGGTAAAAGTCATTCACAAATCAAGCTTGAGTATTTTACAAGCCATCACCAACAACTAACAACTTCCATCAAGCAAAAGTTTGATAAAGTTGACTAGGTGATGTAACTTATGGGCCCCACTTAAATTCAAAATCCAAGTGGGCCCGCAAAACACATATCGGGCTCAGGTTCGTTATTTCCGAATTAACAAATTTTCTGTTGCGACGTAATTAAATTAAATTTAATTAAATAATTATGCCTAGGAAAATTACTATTAAAGTCACTCGTGAATTAATTCTAAATTAATTCGTTCGCCCGAATTAAAATCAAATTTTAATTCCGTTATGAAATCTAATTTCATTTAATATATCGAATATATTATTTTATCGATTAATTCGAAATTAATCGTTCTCTCTATTCTATTCGAATTTTATCCCAGATAAATTCTCGCAGTAATTAATCCTAGATTAATTTTCTTTCTCTCATAATTAATCCCAGATTAATTATGTTCGAGTCATACGTCATCGGTAAATCTTCGGGAAGCGACCCATGAGATCCCTGGATATGTTGGCAGTAAATCCGGTCGTCGAACTATCTGAATACGTGCGTACCACGTACCACGTTCTTACCGATTTACAAGACATGGTTGGCTTCTAGCAGAGCACCGTGCCTACCCAATTCTCTAGAAATATTCTTTAAGGAATAAATAATCTTTATCAGACGTAGTATACGTAGTATTACGTATCCAGTATCGGATGTCACATGCAAGGCCTGGGGCTGGAATAGTGTCTGCCCCGTACGAAGCATATATCGGAACATTAGCAACTAGTCTCTTTAATCGGATAATCATAACCTTGTCATATTATCCCGATAGTTGTAACATAATATAGTACTAGTTCTGTAACCCTGCGTGATCATCATCTCCATATGATTGAGGTGATACTTCCATCTTGACATCACACCCAATACACTACGATTCTCAAAAAACCCAAAAAAATCGTACACATAACCTGTTAAAGCCCCGGACGACCAATACCAAAGCGTATTGATTGTCCCAAGTATTAGCGATGCAAGTCTTAGGTTAAGACCAAATACACATATCCTGATTCGGATTCCCATAGACACAAAGTCATACTACCAATGAGATTCTGAAGGGTCTATCTAGAGCGAAGCTGCTCCCGTACCATCGGTAAACACAACCTCCTATCACACTTGCATAAGTATCCAATACTTAAATATATGAGAACTATGATGTTACGCTTCCATAACATGCACAAGTGCAATACTAGTCTCTTCTGCATTATCGATGTCCAGTCTCGATAATACTACGATTAGGGATATTAATGATTATACCTTCGTGGATTGATACTTTCATATCTTATAATCCGGAACTAATCATAAGGACTTTTATCATTTATATATTCAAGTAATCTAATTACAAAATGAAAAAATAGCAATTTCCATTGTCACATAGTTAATTTGTACAAAAACCACAATGTCTGTTACAAATAGTGACGATATGGGTCATAATTGTCCAACAATCTCCCACTTGGCCTATAGTCAGTCACTCAAGTATCTAACACCTGAACTATGTACATGTCACTCAAACTTTTGCTGAGGAATAGCTTTCGTCAGCGGATCTGCAATGTCGTCATCTGATGCGACCTTCTCTATCTTCACATCGCCACGATGTATGATCTCACAAATTAGTTGGAAATGTCGAATTACATGCTTGGATCATTGATGAGACCGCGGTTCCTTAGCCTAAGCTATAGCCTCGTTATTGTCACAATACAATGGAACGGGCTCAGCTGCTAATGGAACTACTCCTAATCTAATTAGGAATTTACAGATCCAAACTACCTCTTTTGCTGCCTCAGCTGCAGCGATGTATTCCGCTTCTGTTGTTGAATCGACAACAATCTCTTGCTTGGAAGATTTCCAGCTCACTGCTCCGTTGTTCAAACAAAATATGTACCCGGATTGCAACTTACAGTCGTCTTTATCGGTTTGGAAACTTGCGTCGGTAAACCCAGTTACCTCAAGTTCTCCATCTCCATAGATTAAGAAAGCATCCCTAGTTCATCTAAGATACTTAAGGATGTTCTTAACTGCCATCCAGTGACCATCACCTGGATCGGCCTGATATCGACTACACATGCTCAAAGCATAGGAGACATCAGGTCAACTACATATCATGGCATACATGATCGATCCGACTGCAGAAGCGAATGGGATCAGACTCATGTTGTCTCTCTCATCTTGAGTTTTAGGACACATGCCCTTAGATAGAGTGACGCCATGTGACACTGGAAACAGTCCCCTCTTAGACTGTTCTATGTTTAGTCTCTAAAACACTTTGTCAATGTACGTGCTTTGGGAGAGACCAAACAGCTTTCTAAATCTATTCCGGTAGATCTTTATTCCCAGAATAAAGGCCGCTTCTCCTAGATCTTTCATGGAGAATTTTAATGAAAGCCAAGCTTTCACCGATTGTAGCATGAGAATGTCATTGCCAATAAGCAATACATCATCAACGTAAAGGACAATGAATGTAAATGCGCTCCCACAAACCTTCTTATATACACAAGGATCATCTTCGTTTTGAACGAAATCATATTCTTTTATGATCTAATCAAAACGTTGGTTCCAAGAAAGCGATGCTTGCTTGAATCCATAAATGGATCGATTTAACTTACAAACCTTATTTGCAAGTCTTGGTACGACAAAACCATCAGGCTGTTGCATATGAACATCCTCTAAAAGGTTTCCGTTAAGGAAAGAGGTTTTGACATCCATCTGCCATATTTCGTAATCGAAATATGCAGCAATAGCAAGCATTATCCGAATAGATTTAATCATGGCAACAGGTGAAAAAATTTCGTCGTAATCAACACCATGTCGTTGACGATACCCTTTCGCTACAAGCCTAGTTTTTTATGTTTGTATGTTGCCATCCATATCGGTCTTTTTCTTGAAGACCCATTTGCAACCAATAGGCTTTACGCCTTCTGGTGCATCAACTAGTGTCCAAACTTGGTTGGTGTACATGGAATCCATTTCGGATTTCATGGCATCTTGACATAAACCGGAGTCGATACCTTGTATCGCTTCCTCATACGTAGCAGGTTTGTCTTCCTCAATAAGATTAATATCTACATGAGGTGAGATCAGAAACCCATACCTCTCAGGTTGTTTTCTGACTCTCTCCGACCTACGCGGTTCTTGTGTATTAGAAGATTGTGGTACAGTTTCATCCCCGATGAACCGTTCGTGTTCCGTTAAGGAATCAGTGCCAGGAATAGTATCACTCCGATTTTCATCAAGTTCTACTTTCCTCCCATTTACCACTACATTTAGGAATTCCTTTTCGTGGAAAACCACATGTAGAGCAACAAATACTTTGTTCTCTTGTGGGTTGTAGAAGTAATATCCTTTGGTTTCCCTAGGATAACCTAAAAATATGTCTGATATCACAACTTAATAAATAAAACCAGTTAAAGGAAGAGGTCCACTCACAAATTTTGAAGTTCGGCTAAGTTTCCTTCACGTCACTGGGGGCGAGCGCGGCTCCTATCGAGTATCTATAAAATATTCGACATTAGAATCAATAATTATAAAATATGATTCATGATCAAATAAAATTCCTTGACCTAATCGAAATTCCACATTATAACCTTTTATCTCTCCAATGAATTGTAAAATGACACCCTGACCTTTGGTTATGCGTCATATTTCCTTAAAAAATTCTGGTTTTTGGTCGTCGCGTCACGACGCGTCGTCATTTCCCAGGGCAGATTCTGCCTTGCCGAGACCAGCCCCCAAAATATATTCCCATTCATTCCCATCAAATACTACATCCACAATACATCCACAAGCTAATATAACATTTATTTTATCATTATAACACACTTCTAACATCAAACACCATCAATCCTCATCAACAATTTAACCTCTAATTCACTTCATCTACTTCACCAATTTTCACCCAATTTTTAATAAATGAGGTTTACCAATTTTTCTATTGACTCAAAACAAAAAGAATCACATATTTATCATCATACTCATATTCACAACACAATACAAATGCCAAATCATCAAACTCACTATTTTTAAGAAAATGGGTCATGGATTTCTTACCTTTTTCTTCTTGGTTTTCTTCACTTCCTAAACTCTCCAAGGATTGCCAAGCTTTTCTCCATTTCTTTTCTTCATTTTCTTCTTCTTCTTTTCTTCTCTTATTCTTCTTATTTCCCTCTCCTTCTTCTTCTTATTTCCCTCTCATTCTTCTTTATTTCTCACGGCAATTCTTCTTCTTTTTGTTCCAAAATTTTGTAATTAGTGAATAGTTAACTCTTTATATAGTGGGGGTTGTATGATATTTGGAAGGTTTGAGAAGAGTATGGAAGTTTAGAGAAAGTTTTGAGATTTTATCACTTTGGTCCAAAATCACTATTTATTTTAATTTTGACTTGTATTTTTTATCAGCTTCTGTTTTGAATTTGGGAAAATATTCAACGCAGAAGTTATAGGTCTCATTCTCAGATTTCCGACGATGTAAAATTCATAAAAATCAGAGATCTATGAAAAATTTACGCCCTAAATACCATGGGTGGTCCAAAGGAAACACGGTATAGTCTCGTCCCGGGACTTCAAGAAATTTACCAATTTTCCCCAAAGTTATTCCACGAGTATATTTGAGTCCCAATATAATTTATTTTACATGCCTTCATCCCGTGCATAACATATCACTGTAGGCAGTAGTAAAAACTACTGATCGTTACAAATTCTCCCCCTTAAATAGGATTCGTCCTCGAATCCTTTCTGGTGTCTAACTCGCGGTCTTCCTAGTTTCGAGAATATCTAGAGATTCTACTATACTTATCTTCTTGTCTCTAACTTCTACCAGCTACTTGATTTTTCCTCTTTTCTCTTTTCTAAGTCCTCGTTTTGTAAAACTTATACTGAGTATCTTTGACTATTTCTTTTCTAGACCTTTAGTTGAACTCAAAATATCTTATCTCTAAGATCTCCTTTTTTATAGGTCTTTACTTGTGCTCCATAATTTCTTGTTTTGATCAGATTCTTCGTAGCTGATACATTGAGTATTACTAAAGATTCAACTTGTACTTATTATTCCTTTGTTTCATTTGTCCAACTTGATCTTATTATTCTTTCTCATCACTTAACTATTAACTCTCTATACATCCTTTACAACCTTCAGCAGTCTATAAGCTTCTCTTTTTCAAGTTCCAAAATTTATGCTTCCTAAGGGAGGGTTTTAGAGTTTTCTAACTTACTGATATTCGGAGTGGTTCATTTGGATTTGGTTATGGTCAAAGCTTTTATTCTTTCGTACTTTGCTTTCAAGGTCGTTACTCACATTCTTTCCAATATTCTGTTGCTCGAGGATTCATTTTCTATGACAATCTTAGCTTCGCACTAACTTATTTCTTCGTTTATGTACTATGATACTAATCTACTAAACTACCAATATCTGCGACTAAAACCATCCGAAATCTGCAGTGGTTTGATCATCCTAGACTAAGGATGGGCACCTTATATAATTGTTTAACCATAATTTTCCTTGTTATTACTTACTGTAACCTTTTACTTAATATGTATTCTTTGTTGCCGCTGCTGTACCTTAACAGTTTCACTCTCTATATCCCCGATGAACCGTTCGTGTTCCGTTAAGGAATCAGTGCCAGGAATAGTATCACTCCGATTTTCATCAAGTTCTACTTTCCTCCCATTTACCACTGCATTTAGGAATTCCTTTTCGTGGAAAACCACATGTAGAGCAACAAATACTTTGTTCTCTTGTGGGTTGTTGATGAGTGGTATTTATATCACTATTTCCCACTCATTAAACTTAATATTTTGTATAGTTTCTTGAGTTTTGTGAACGTTTTGATGTGTTTTATTGTTGTTTTGCAGATAAATAAAGTTTGGACAGCACTGGAGGCAATTTGGGGCAAAACCAGACAAAAATGCGTCAACAGGGATATTTTAGTCTTCTGCGCGTCGCGACGCTGGAACACTGCGCGCCGCGACGCCTAGCGTGAGCCGAATCTGCTAACGTGCGCCAGGTCAACGGTCAACAATTTGAGAAGTTTTGACTTTGCTAAAATGCGCCGTGCCACGTGTCACCATCACATCCCATCTGCTAACATGCGCCATGCCACGTGTCATCATCATATGCTGCCGACACTCAGACTTGACACGTGTCACCTCGTCATCAGCCACATCATCGGTCAACAAGTCAACCTTGCCACGTGTCGTGCCACATCATCGTCCACGTCAGCAGGTCAACCGAGTCAACTTGCCACGTCAGCATAAGCCAATCAGAACGTGACACGTGTCGCCACGTGTCGCAATCCTATTGTGCCGACAAGTGAACAGTCAGCCGCCACGCCACGTCATGCCACGTCATCGCCACGTCGTCGCCGCGTCAGCATGACGTCATCACAATAATTGAGAATTAGCCCCCTTGACACGTGTCGCGTGAACAGTCAGCCGCCTTGCTACGTGTCGCCTTCTCATCGTGCCACGTCGACAAATCCAGAGTCGCGACGCTGAGATCCTTGGCGTCGCGACGCCCGAACAGTGAAAATTCTGCCTATAAATTCAGCGCGAATTTCAGAATTTCAACACACCTCTCTCTCTCTTGATTTCTCTCTCTAGAGAGAGTTTCTCTCTCTAGAATTTTTATTTTTATTTTTTTTAGTTTTTTTTATTTTTAGTTTTGTAAATAATTTTAATTACTTTTTGTAATAATAGTAATTTAATTTTTACTTTTTACTTTTCTTTTTACAGTTTTTACTATTCATCATGTTGAAGTAATTTCCTCAGCTATGGTGAAAGGTAATTCTTTTATTGTTACTATTTAGATTAATCTCCCTTAAAAATAATATATTAACTATTTAAAATATTGACTTAATAAGGGATACCGCTATATTGGTCGGTTGGTAATTTAATTTTAATCTGGTTTAAACCTGACTAATCACGGATACCGCCAGACTGGTCGGTTGGTAAATTTATTTTTGGTTCCGCCTTAATGGCTGGTTGGACTTAATTTGACTTAATCATGATACCGCCAGACTGGTCGGTTGGTAAATTTATCACAAGTTTATATATTATTTTATGGGAGATATCTAAATTAGTAGTAGTAAAAGTAATTCATTTTACCTTAGCATTTTATTTTATTGTAATTTATTTTTCAGCTTTCTTACTTTATGTCTTTTACTTTTATGAATTTACTAGTCCTAATTATGTGTTAGTTTTCTGAGGTTGTGATGACTTTTAATATCACCGGTTTATAAGGGATTATTTTATAGTTGGGTAATTTAAAGGTTTATTTATTAAGTCTTAAGCTTAATGCTTCTTGTTGTCTGATCACCAATAAGATTGATATGGTAAATCTAAAATGAACTAGACATAGGGATTTTAGATTTCAGCCTTAGACTTAATAGCCCACGATCTTCCTTGAGGATAGATAACCCTTTAATAGATTTCCTTACAGGATAGGAATATACATGTCGGGCGGGGGTAGCCATAATTGGAACTTAAACTTAATGAATCTAGGTAATTTGGTTGACATAGACATATGGTTCAATTGGATTATACTAGGTATTTGTGTCTGACCATCGACAGAGGCTTACACATAATTTAGTGTTCCAGGTTAATAAATCAATATATTACCAACTTTAAAATAATCACTTCATCTTTTAAATGATATTAGAATGATTCACAATCCTGGATCTTTGTGTCTTTTATTTTCTTTAGTATTTTCTTTTATCTTTTTATTTTTCAACCAAATCAATCAAACAATCATTCTCTTCTCCCTTTAATTAGATATTTGTAAATAAATAGATTCAATAATTAATAACAACAGTAGGAATTAAGTCCTCGTGGGATCGATATTTTTATACTACTTGAACGATACGTGCGCTTGCGTTATACGTGTGTGTTTACGCCGGTCAGTTGTAGAAGTAATATCCTTTGGTTTCCCTAGGATAACCTACAAATAGACACTTATCCGATTTGGGTTCTAGATTGGTACCATCCAAACATTTAACGTATGCCCAGCAACCCCAAATCTTCAGGAATGATAAACCCGGTTTTTTTCCTGTCTATATTTCATACGGAGTCTGTTGAACAGACTTTGACGGAACCTATTCAAAATAAATATTGCACTGTTCAATGCATTTCCCCAGAAGGAAATAGGTAGCTCTGTGTGACTCATCATCGACCTTACCATGTCCAACAAAGTTCGGTTTCTCCGTTCGGACACACCGTTTAATTGAGGTGTTCCGAGAGGAGTCCACTGTGAAAGAATACCATACTCTTTCAAGTAATCGAGAAACTCATTGCTCAAGTATTCTCCACCACGGTCGACCGTAATGTTTTAATACTTTTGTCGGTCTGTTTTTCTACTTCGTGTCGAAACTCTTTGAATTTCTCAAAAGTTTCCGACTTGTGTCTCATAAGATACACATAACCATAACACGATGCATCATCCGTAAAGGTTACGAAGTATTCATATCCACCTCTAGCCTGGCTAGACATGGGCCCACATATGTCACTATGAACGAGAGCTAACAGTTCGATGGCACGTGCACATTTACCGCTAAAAGGTGTTTTAGGCATTTTGCCTAATAAACAAGATTCGAAGACGTCATATGAATTTGGATCAAATTCGTCCAAGTACCCACTCTTTGAAAGTGTGGATATACGAGTCTTGTTAATGTGTCCCAGACGACAATGCCACATATAAGTTTCTGTTGGACAAAATGACCCATAGCGTCACTATTTGCACAGATCATTGTGTTGTTGTAGCAAATTAACTATGTGACAAGGAAATTGCACTCTCATCATTTGTGATTAGATCACCTTAGATATATAAATGAAGAGATGTCCCTATGATTAGTTCCTGGATTGAGAATGATATGAGACAGTATCAGTCCCCGAAGGATTAATCATTAAATATCCCTAGCCGGAGTATTATCGAGACTGGACATCGATAATGCAGAATAGGCTAGTATTGCACTTGTGCGCGTTGTGAGGGCACAACGACATAATTCTCATATATATAAGTATTGGATACTTATGCAAGTGCGATAGGAGGTCGTGTTTCACCGATGGTACGGGAAACAGCTTCGCTCTGGATAGACCCCTCGGAATCCCATTGATATTATGACTATGTGTCTATGGGAGGCCGAAATCAAGGTAGCTGTGTATAGTCTTAACCTGAGACTTACATCGCTAATGCTTACGACAATCAATATACTTTAGTTGAGGTCGTCTAGGACTCTAACCGGTTCTGTGTACGCCAATACCGGGTATATTGAGAATCGTAGAGTGTTGGATGTGATGTCAAGACGGAAGTATCACTCCAGTCATAGTGGAGATGATGTCACGCAAGATACGGTATTAGTGCTCTTAAGTGCTGGGCTTTTGACGGAAAGGTATCGTTATCAACATTGTGTTAATAACGGTTCAACCTTTTACCTGTTGCCATGGTAAATCCATTTTGAAAATGCTTGTGGATAACTGCGTATTTCATTTATGAAATGTGTCAGTTGTAGATCAAAATCGCTTTCCTGAAAAGGAAACCTCTTGGAGGATGCTTACAACATCCTGACGATTTTGTATAACCGACAAACAAGGTTTGCGGGTTATTCGATCCATGTTTGGATTGAAGCAAGCATAAGGTTCTTAGAACTGTCGTTTTGAAATAATCATAATGGTTTATGATTTGAATCAAAACGAAATAATTCTTGTTTATATAAGGAGGTTAGTGGGAGAGCGCACTGACAGTGAAATTCCCATAAAACAATTGGTGAAAGCTTGGCTTTCATAGATATTCTTTCAAAAACCGTAGAATTCTGGGGAGTAACAACCTTTATTCAAGGAATAAAGATCTACTGGGATAGATTTGGAGTTGTTAACACTCTCTGGGAAATTGTGCATTTAAAATGTACTTGATAGGGTGTCTCATACGCTTCGAGCATATGGAGTCACGATCGGGTCAATCCAAGTGATAGTCACTGGATTGAAGTTAAGAACATCTGTTAGTATCTTAGAGAACTAAAGATGTTGTCTTAAACTATGGAGAAGGAGAACTTGAAGTGACTGGGATCACTACCGCAAGTTTCCAAACAGTTAAATACTACGGTACTATAAAGTTTGAATAACGGGACAGTGAGCTGGAAATCTTCCGAGCAAGATACTGTTGCCGAATAAACAACAAATGCGGATTATTGCTGCAGCTGAGGTAGCAATAGAAGCCATTTGGATCGAAAATAAATCTAATTAGATTAGATATAGTTCTGTTAGCACCTGAGCTAGGCGTCAGCACAGGCTAAGGAATTAAGGTCTCATCGACGATCCAGATATATACTTCTATATCATCTGATTCGTTCGGATCATACATCGTGGCGATGTGATGATCGTGTCAATCGCGTCAGATGATTATCAAGCAAATCCGCTGACGAAAACCTTTCCTCAGCAATTTGAGCGAACCGTACATAGTTCGGGTGTTAGACACTTGAGTGACTGGCTATGTGCCAAGTGGGAGATTGTTGGACAAAATGACCCATAGCGTCACTATTTGCACAGATCATTGTGTTGTTGTAGCAAATTAACTATGTGACAAGGAAATTGCACTCTCATCATTTGTGATTAGATCACCTTAGATATATAAATGAAGAGAGGTCCCTATGATTAGTTCCTGGATTGAGAATGATATGAGACAGTATCAGTCCCCGAAGGATTAATCATTAAATATCCCTAGCCGGAGTATTATCGAGACTGGACATCGATAATGCGGAATAGGCTAGTATTGCACTTGTGCGCGTTGTGAGGGCACAACGGCATAATTCTCATATATATAAGTATTGGATACTTATGCAAGTGCGATAGGAGGTCGTGTTTCACCGATGGTACGGGAAACAGCTTCGCTCTGGATAGACCCCTCGGAATCCCATTGGTATTATGACTATGTGTCTATGGGAGGCCGAAATCAAGGTAGGTGTGTATAGTCTTAACCTGAGACTTACATCGCTAATGCTTACGACAATCAATATACTTTAGTTGAGGTCGTCTAGGACTATAACCGGTTCTGTGTACGCCAATACCGGGTATATTGAGAATCGTAGAGTATTGGATGTGATGTCAAGACGGAAGTATCACTCCAGTCATAGTGGAGATGATGTCACGCAGGATACGGTATTAGTGCTCTTAAGTGCTGCGCGGCCATCGGGATATTATGACAAGGTCATGTATATCCGATTATAGAGACTAGTTACCAGACATCCGACATGTGCTTCGTACGGGGCAGACACTTATCCAGCCCCAGGCCTAGCACGTGACTATCCGATACTGGGCCGATATACACAATACAATCGTATACTACGCTTGATACAGATCTTAATATTCTTAGATGAATATGACCGGAGAATTGGGTAGACATCGTGCTTTGCTAGGAGCCGACCTTGTCTCGTAAATCGGTAGGACGTAGTACTTGGTACGTACGTGATTCGGATACACCGACGACCGTATTTACTGCCGACTTATCCGGGGATCTCATGGGTCGCTTCCCGATAATCCACCGATGACGCACAACTCGCACTCTTGAATAATCTGGGATTATATAGAAGAGAGAGAAAATTAATCTAGGATTAATTACGGAGATATTTTATCTAGGATAAAATATCGTCTAGAGAGAGATAACGGTTAATTTGGAATTAATCGATTAAATTAATATATTCGATATATTAAATGAAATTAGATTTCGACGCGGAATTAAAATTAGATTTTAATTCGGGCGAACGAATTAATTTAGAATTAATTCGTTAGCGACGTGAATAGTGAATTCTCTAGGAGTAATCATCTAATTACGACGCGACGAAAAATCGTTATTTGGAATTAGCGAACCCGAGCCCGAGTGTGATTGCGAGCGCATTCGTATTTCGAATTCGAGTGCGGCGTCGCAAGTCGCATCAAGCGTCAAATCATTCGTCACATCAAGCGTCAAATCAAATGTCACTTTGAGTGATGTGATTGATTGATTGATTGAAAAGACAACTTGTGACACTTTGAGTGATGTAAGTTGTTGGAATAGTTATAGTTGTTGGAAAGTTAATATCATTGACTTTTTGAAAGCCAAAATTGTGTATATCCTTAATATATTTTGGAAAATATATAAGGTAATGTTTTTACACTTTCAACTTAACTTAACACATTTCTATCTCTCTCATTTCCTCTCAAAAGCTCACGCCCATAAGCTTAGAAGCTCACTGGTTTGGAGCCATAAATGGCGTGAATAAGGGAAGCAAGAGTTGGGTTTTCATGGTGGAAATCCAAGTGCTAGCACACTTACGAGTCTTGCGAAGGTGGTAGGGAGGTTCGACCATGAGCCGGGATCCGTCCGACGAAGCTAGGAGCTCCGTTTCGCATCTCAAATTTCTGTTTTTGGAGGCAGTGGACTGCACAGCTTGGGCGTCCTTGGCAGTGAGTTTTTGGCCTTCGTTCGTCTCCAAATCGACTCAACCGATCGATGTGAGTATTCCGCTATCTCCGTTGGTGTATTCACGCATTGTTTTCATTGCTTGTATGATCTTGGGACCTAGATTTAAACCAGTAGTTTCATCTTTGTTACTTAATTTAAGCCTTTTGTTTGTTACATTATATGTTTGAGATTGATTTATATTTAAAATATAAAGACCATTATGCACATCATCACTGCATATCTCAATATCATTTTTATACATAAAACACCCAGTGTTTCTAAATACAAAAGTATACCCACATTGGGCTAAACAAGATACATAAATAATATTCCTAGTCAAACTAGGTACATAATAACAGTCCGATAAGTTTAGTACATGCCCCGAGGGCAGTTCTAAAATATAAATCCCAACAACCAAAATGGCGACTCTTGTCCCGTTTCCAACTCGTAGATCAATCTCCCCTGAGGCCAATCTCCTGCTAATCTACAGAGCCTACACATCAGTATATATATGAGTACCACAACCAGAATCAAAAATCCAATTTTTAAAACTAGAAGTAGACATGTTTATTTCTATAACAAACATACCTGAAGCCGGTGCCTTGCCCGTTTTGATTTCCTTCATGTGCGCCTTGTACTCACGGCAGTCACGCTTTCAGTGATCCCGTTTACCACACTGTAGGCAGACATCTTTGGATTTTTCCTTAGCCTTCCCAGAAGACTTTGATGATTTGGCATTGCCATTCTTCTTCTTCTTTACACCTCCAGTAGCCTTTGGCGAAGTGTGCCTCACACTTTTTACCCTTCAATAGCTCTTTTTTGCTTCACGCAGCATTGCCATCAACTCTCCAAGAGTATGGTCTTGGTTCATCATATTGTAGTTCATGATGAACCCGCTCCAACTTTCAGGAAGAGACTGCAAGATCAAATCTATAGAAGTCTCAGCCTCAAAGGTTATGCCTAACTGACCCAGCTGTTCGATGTCAGCAATCATCTGCGACATATGGTGCTCGACAGATGTACCCTCTGACATTCGAGAGCGAAAGAGCTTCTTCTGCAATTCATACCTTTGCGATCTAAGGTTAGATCGATGAAGGTCCTTCAATTTTTCCATCATAGTATATGGATCTAATCCTTGTTCTGGCGACGAAATTGAGGGGTCATTGCAGCGAGCATGACAGATTTAGTAATTGAGTTGTCATCGCTATGAGTCTTCCAAAGCTCAAGCTTAAGCGGCTGCTCATTTCCCGGCTTAGGCCCGAGAGGTCTCTCAATCGTATAGAGCATTCTCTCAGCCCCCAGGACAATCCTGAGGTTCATATCCCAATCAGGAAAGTTCGAACCATTAAAGACATTTTCGCCCATAATAATGTCTCTAACCCCGATCTTTCCAGCCATCTTAATTGCAATAGTCTAACTATTTAATTAACAATTTTTTGGGTACAGTCCAACTGTTACAAGAAAATAATAAAATATTAGTCCAACTAATAAATACATAAAATGAAGAAATAATTTGAAAGCGCGTATTGGCAAGTATTTGAACGAAATTGCAAATTCAATACTAGCCTCCCACTATTTTTCGGTGAGCCTCTAACTGTTGGATAATTATGACTCATATCATCACTATTTGTACAGAACATGGTGTTGTTGTACAAATTAACTATGTGACAAATGAAATTGCTCTTTTATAATTTGTAATTGAATTACCTGGATATATAAATGATAAAAGTCCATATGATTAATACTAGATTAATAAGATATGAGACAATATTAATCCACATAAGGTTTAATTATTAAATATCCCTAGTCGTAGTTTTATCGAGACTGGACATCGATAATGCGGAATAGGTAGTATTACACTTGTGCTTGTTATGGAAGCGTAACGACATAGTTCTCATATATTGGGGTATTGGATACTGATGCAAGTGTAATAGAAGGTTATGTTTACCGATGGTACGGAAGCAGCTTCGCTCTGGATAGACCCCTCGAAATATCATTGGTAGTATGACTATTGGAAATGATAATACGTCATTTCTTGGAAATGATATTCCCATATAACTATCGGTGGAAGCTTGGCTTTCGAGAAAATTCTCTATAAAATTCTTGTGAGAAACAACTTTTATTCTATGAATAAAGATCTACTGGGATAGATCTAAAAGTTGTTGAAACTCTCCGAGAACTCGTACATTGAAAAAAGTACGCGACCTGGTGTCTCATAAGCTTTGAGCATATGGATTCACAAACAGGCCAATCCAAGTGATAGTCTTTGGATTGATGTTAAGAACATCTGTTAGTATCTTAGAGATCTAAGGATGTTCCCTTAAAATATAGAGATAGAGAACTTGAAGTGACTGGGATCACTGTAGCAAGTTTCCTAACCGATAAAGACGACTAAAAGTCGCAAACGGTACTATACAGTTTGAATAATGGTACAGTGAGCTGGAAATCTTCCAAGCAAGATACTGTTACCGAATAAACAACAAATGCGGGTAATTGCTGCAGCTGAGGCAGCAATAGAAGCTTTCTGGGTCGATAACAAATCTAATTAGATTAGATATAATTCTGTTAGTAGCTGAGCTAGGTGTCAGCACAGGCTAAAGAATTAATGGTCTCATCAACGATCCAGATATATACTTCGATATTCATCTGATTCGTTCGGATCATACATCGTAGCGATGTGATGATCGAATAAGTCGCATCAGATGATAATCATGCAAATCCGCTGACAAAAACCTTTTCTCAGCAGTTTGAGCCAAACGTACATAGTTCGGGTGTAAGACACTCGAGTGACTGGCTATAGGCCAAGTGGGAGATTGTTGGACAATTATGACCCATAGCGTCACTATTTGTACAGATCATGGTGTTGTTGTACAAATTAACTATGTGACAAATGAGATTTCTCTCTTATCATTTGTGATTAGATCATCTAGATATATAAATGATAGGAGGTCCTTATGATTTGTTCCTGGATTGAGAATGATATGAGACAGTATCGATCCACAAAGGATAAATCATTAAATATCCCTAGTCAGTGTATTATCGAGATTGAACATCGATAAATACGTAAAAGACTAGTATTACACTTGTGCGCATTGTGAGGACATAACGACATAGTTCTCATATATTTGGGTATAGGATACTCATGCAAGTGTAATAGGAGTTTGTGTTTTACCGATGGTACGGGAAACAGCTTCGCTCAGGATAGACCCCCTCGGAATTCCATTGGTAGTATGACTATGTGTCTATGGAAGTCCGAAATCAGGGTAGGTGTATTTGGTCTTAACCTGAGACTTGCACCGCTAATACATGCGATAATCAATATACTCTGGTTTTAGTCGTCCAGGGCTTTAACCGGTTTCTGTGTACGCCTCTTCTGGGTATATTGAGAATCGTAGTGTGTTGGGTGTGAGGTCAAGACGGAAGTGTCACTCCAGTCATATGGAGTTGATAATCGCGTAGGGATACAGAACTGGTTCTCTAAAAAGGTTGCAACCATCGGGATAATATGACTTGGTCATGATTATCCGATAATAAAGAGACTAGTTGCTCGTAATCCGATATATGCTTCGTACGGGGCAGACACTATACCAGCCCCAGGCCTTGCATGTGGATACTGTATCATCCGATACTGGATTGAAATACGCAATACTATGTATACTACGCCTGATATAGATCCTTATTCCTGTAAGGATATTTCTGGAGAATTGGGTAGGCATGGCGCTTTGCTAGAAGCCAACCTTGTCTTGTAAGTCGGTATAAACGTAGTACTAGGTACTTACGTGTTCGGATAGTCTGACGACCGTATTTACTGCCAACATATCTGGGGATCTCATGGGTCGCTTCCCGAAGATTCACCGATGACGTATGACTCGCACTTTTAATTAATCTGGGATTAATTAGATGAGAGAGAAAATTAATCTGGGATTAATTACGGAGATATTTTATCTGGGATAAAATATCATTTAAAAGAGAGATAACGATTAATTTGGAATTAATCGATAAAATAATATATTTGATATATTATACGAAATTGGATTTCGACGCGGAATTAAAATTAGATTTTAATTCGGGCGAACGAATTAATTAGAATTAATTCGTTAGCGACGTGAATAGTGATTTCGCTAGGCATAATCATTTAATTGCGTCGCGACGGAAAATTCGTTAATTTGGAATTAGCGAACTCGAGCCCGAGATTGTTTGTGAGCGCATTCGCATTTCGAATTCGAGTGCGACACGCAAGTCAAATCAAGCGTCAAATCATTAGTCACTTCAAGCGTCAAATCACTTGTCACTTTGAGTGATATGACTTGACAACTTGATTGACTTGATGTAAGTTGATGTTTGAGTGTTTGACACTCAAGTGTGATGGTTGATGTGAGTTGTTGGATTAATTAAAAGCTATTTACCTTTATTTGATTTTGGTATTTTGACTTTTAAGTATTGTTTATATTAGATACACAATTTTATCCAACAAAAACACACAACTCTCTTTTTCTTTTCATCTCTCTCTCTCTCACGCCCATGGAGGGCTATTTTCTTCACTGGTTTTGGCAGCTCACTGCCGTGAGCCAAGGAGAAAAATGGGAAGCAAAAGTCGCAATTTTGTGGCAAAATCGACGCTTGGAGCTTGGATTCTTAAAGATCCATGGCTGAAAATGGTGCAGTCCAGCAGCTCACTGCCGAGAGCATGGAGGAGGCAGAAATCAATTTTTGTTGCCTCGCGCGTCGCTCAACCGATCGATGTGTGAGTATTCCGCGACTCTCTCGATTGTATTCACATGTATTTCTTGCTTTGTATTCGATCCTTGGGGCCGTAGAAACTCCAACAATGGTATCAGAGCGATTGAAAAACATGAAATTGATTATGGCTTAAAATTTTGGTAAAATGTGTTTGAGCATGTTTTAATTAAATTGGATGTTTGAGTATGCTTAAAACATGTTTTATTGAGGATTGATTAGATCAATTTGAAGAAATTGTGTTTGGAACAAATTTCCCCAATTTTCTTTGCTTGGCCGAATGTTATGCCCTAATTGTCTTGGTGATTTTTTGATTTTAATCATTGGATGAGTTGGAATCATGTTGGGTATTTATTTATGTCGATTGTGGATTTAATTGGATTGAAACCGAATCGGATATAAATATCCCCAAATTTCCGAGAATAATATAAGAATGATTGGGTTTGAATTTTGATAAAATGTGTTGGACATGTTTTGTTATTGATGAGCATGATTAATTATGCTAATTGGTGTTTTGGAAATGTTAATTGGGTAATTAATTATGTTATACACTTTAGGTAATTAAATTGAGAATTTGGAATTTGGTAATTTAATTATTTGGGCCTATTTGTTTTAAATTGGGCTTGAAAATTGTTATTGGGCTTATTGGGCTTGGTTGTACTAAGTTGGGTTTAGAAAAAATTGGTTGGATCCAATTGGGCCCAAAACTGCCTCCATAAAGCCCAAATCCGACTAATGGACCTTTAAAGTTTAATTGGGCCTAATGGGCCTAAATTGATTTCTAGGCTTATAGGGTAACTCCCGGATTGGATTTTGGTTATTGGGTTTGACTCGAGTTGACCAAAAGTCAACGCCTTAAGAAATTAATTAAAAGCCCATTGGACTTTAATTAAATTGACGTTGGACGTTAATCGGGTTTTGAGACCCGTAACAATTAAATTTGGAATTTAAATCATAAAGGTTTATTTAAATAAAGTGTAGTATTTAATTTGGAATTAAATAGCGAATTAATATTAAATACAATTGAATTGGATTTAATTATGTAGTTTAATTTAATTCGAGAATTCGTACTTTGAGTACTTATTCGCAAAACGAGTTTGACTCGAGCAAAATCAAATCGTTGTTTGAACATTGGATGGTCACTAATTATCAGATTAATTAATTTGATTAGATTGATTGATAACATGCTTGTGTAAATACATGGTTGCGATGCATGAATAATGTATATCGGATGGATATTAGATGGGTGGGACAATTTTAGAAATTATTGTAATAAATTTGATTTATTAATTGGACCTGCGTGTCCAGCCTTATTACCACCTCCTTATTCTTTGTATTCGTTCTCACCTATTCCCCTCAATGTAAATGAGGTTTCTTTAGAAGTGTAGTGTAACGGTAGAAGCAATACTTGTGCTAGCGGGAGAGTGAAATTGAGAGATTTTATCTATGATCATTGTGTAAAGTATCCATCCGCATATCATTATTATTTTATTTTACGCGCTTTATTATGTGTTTAGAATGCATGTTTAAGGGTGTATGATGATGAGACCTTAACAAAGATAATAAATTGGTTGCCAATTTGCACTCGAAAAACCCTCACAAATATTAAGCGTTTTTCCTTCCATTGAGTGATTCTTACTCAAGATCCGAGACTGGCATTGGCTTGTTGGCCAAAGTCAAGCCTTTGTCCGTCAAGGATGTGTTTGAATCACGAAGGCTTTGTTCCATATTGGTGTCTTGTCCAAGTTGTGGTTTGTTGGCCAAAGTCAAGACCACTTCTTGTCCATCGACATTGATTACGAAGCTTTCCATGGTCAATGGGTCGCGCTTAACTGGGATCACTAAGTTTGTTGTGCCAAAGCCAAGACTTAGTTGATTCAGAGGAAAAATGTTAGGTAATATATTGGATATATTGGCATATATAAGATATATGTTTCCGACTTGGATGTCCCCCTACTGGATCTAGGAATTGGATTGGATCCAATTGATCTTAGAGATCTACCTAGTTAATTATCATACAATTTGTTGGCCAAAGTCAAGATTGTGTGATATTTAACGGGATCCTAGCCCACTAGGAAACATGGTTTCCCGAGTACTCCAGAGGGTTAGAGGCTCGCCGAAAAATAGTGGGAGGCAAGATTTGAATTTGCAATATTCGTTTAATTACTTGCCATATGCGCTCAATCAAATATCATTCGTCAAATAAATTAAATGTTAGTTGGACTAATATTTAAACGTTGTTTTAATTAACAGTTGGACTGTATTCAAACTATTCATTTATAGTTAATTTTATAATTGGATTATAGTAATCAATATAATTGATTTTAATCTATTAATTATAGTTGATTAATAGTTGGACTATAATAATCATTATAATAAATAGTACCATAAATCGTTGATTAAATAGTTGGACTATTAGAATCAAGATAAAATTGAAAGATTGACATTTAAAACATAATCCTAGGGAAAATGTATTTAAATGGTTTAATTTTCAAAATGGGAATAGAATTTCAGGATGGTCCTGGAAACTAATAAGTTACTTTATTTGATAAAATAACATATTAAGCATAAGCCCGGAGTTAAGCAAATAGTAGAGCATAATCTATGGAAGATTAATGTGATGATGACTTTAGTGCTTAATCCATTAAGCTTGCCAAATAGACTCCTTAATTTCTTAATCAAAACTAAGGATTAGATCCTTAAAGTATGATAATGAAATTGAAGGATCTTCATAAATCTATGCTTAGATTTTAGAAGTACTAAATTGCAATAATAACTCTTGGAGAGTTGATGACTATTCTCAAGGAGATAAAGTCAAAGTTTGCAATAGGCAAGTAGCGTAAAGTCGCACCTTACTTCGATATTCTAGAAGACCAAAGCTTGGCCAAAGGCTTCTGGAGTGTTGAAAAGGGCAAAGGCAAAATCATTATAATCTTCTGGGAAGATAAAAGGACATATCCCAAAATATCTGCCTTAATTGTGGCAAACGGGATCGCGGAAGCGTGACTGCCGTTTGGACAAAGCAGACATGAAGGAATTGAAGAATGAGCAAGGCTCTGACTTCAAATATGTTTGTCAAAGTTGTGTTCATTACTAGTATTGAAATTGGATTTTATATACTTAGTGTGGTACATAAATATGTACTGATGTTCAGAATCTGCTATAACCAGGATGCTGACTTCAGATTGAGATTTATCTGCGAATTGGAAATGGGACAAAAATTGTTGTTTCAACCGTAGATACCTAAGCTTAGGAACAACCTTAGGGTGTGTACCTAAATTTGGAAACTGTTATAATGTAACTAGTTTGACTAGATACATTATCTCTATATCAATATTTAACCCGCTGCGGGTGAACCTTTATATTTTAGAACACTAAAGTATTTTATTATATAAAGATGATATTGAGATAAACACATTAGATGTGAATAAAAGAGTTTATATTTTGAATATAAATAAATCTAAAACATAAACATGACAACCAAATAGCTCAAACTGATTTGATGAGAAGAAACATATTGTGGCATTGTTGTCTAGGACACATTTAAACAAGAATCGTATATCCACACTTTTGAAGAGTGGGCACTCGGACTGTTTTGATTCCAATCAAATAAAGTCTATGAATCTAGTTTATTGGGCAATGCGTCCAAAACACTATTTACTTGGTAAAAGTGTAAATGCCACCGATCTGTTAGCCCTAGTTCATAGTGAAGCAAGTGGGCCCATGTCTAGCTAGGCTAGAGGTGGATATGAATATTTCGTGACCTTTACGGATATGGCATCGCGTTATGGTTATGTGTTTCTTTGAAACACAAATCGGAAACTTTTAAAGTTTTCGACATGAAATAGACAAACAGATCGGCGGAAGTATTAAACTGTCACGGTAAGACCGTAATGGAAAATACTTAAGCAATAAGTTTCTAAAATACTTAAAAGAGTATAGTATTCTTTCAAAGAGGACTCCTCCCGGAACACGTCAAAGTGACGGTGTGTCTGAAATGAGAAACCGAATTTTGTTGGACATGATAAGGTTAATCATGAGTCGCTCTGAGCTACCATTTCCTTCAACGGATACACATAAACAGTGCATAACTTATTTTGAATAAGGTTCCATAATAATCTGTTTGACAGACTTCATATTAGATATGAACAGGAACGAAACAGGGTTTCTCATTCCTAATGATTTGGGAATGCTAGGCATATGTTTGGATGATACCAAACTAAAACCCAAATTGGATAAGTTCAATTGTAGGTTATCCTAGGGATACCAAAGTATAGTACTTATACAACTCACAAGAGAACAATTAGATTGTTGCTTGTCATGTGGTTTTCCTAAGAGGAATACCGATATGCAGTGGTAAGTGGGAGGATAGTAAAACTCGATGAAAATAAGAGTAATACTGTTCCAGGCACCGAATCCTATTGGACACAAATAGTTCATCAATGATGAAACTATTCCATTAATCTTTGAATACACAAGAACCGCGTAGGTCGGAGAGAGTCAGAAAATAACCTGGGGTATGGGTTTCTGATCTCACCTCATAAAGATGTCTATCTTATTGAGGTATACCAACTGACTACGTATGAGGAAGTGATACAAGGTATCGACTCTCGATTATGACAAAGTGTCATAAGTCCGAAATGGATTCCATGTATACCAACTATGTTTAGACACTAGTTGTTGTACCGCAAAACATTGTGCCTATTGATACTATATTTATCTTCAATGAAGACATACATGGATGGAAACATACCAACATACTAAGCTAGGCTTGTAGCGGAAAGGTATCGTTATCAATATTGTGTTGATTACGATTCAACCTTTTATCTGTTGCCACGGTGTATCCATTTGGATAATGCTTGCTAATGCTGCATGTTTCATTTATGAAATATGACAGCTTAACGGAAAATCGCTTTCCTGAAAAGGAAACCTTTCGGAGGATGTTTATAACATCCTGTCGGTTTTGTCGTACCTAACAAGCAAACAAGGTTTGAAGGTTATTCGATCAATGTTTGGATTGAAGCAAGCATAGGTTCTTGGAATTACCGTTTTGATGTAATCATAATGGTCTATGATTTAATTCAAAACGAAAAGATTCTTGTGTATATAAGAGGTTAGTGGGAGCGCACTGACTATAATGTCCTATAAAATAATGATAATACATCATTTCTTGGAAATGATATTCCCTATAACTATCGGTGAAAGTTAGCTTTCGAGAAAATTCTCTATAGAATTCTTGTGAGAAACAACTTTTATTCTAGGAATAAAGATCTACTGGGATAGTTCTAAAAGTTGTTGAAACTCTCCGAGAACTCATACATTGAAAAATGTACGCGACCTGGTGTCTCATACGCTTTGAGTATATGGATTCACAAACAGGCCAATCCAAGTGATAGTCACTGGATTGATGTTAAGAACATCCGTTAATATCTTAGAGATCTAAGGATGTTGCCTAAAAATACTATGGAGATAGAGAACTTGAAGTGACTGGGATCACCTAACAAGTTTCCTAACCGATAAAGACGACTAAAAGTCGCAAACGGTACTATACAGTTTGAATAACGGTACAGTGAGCTGGAAATCTTCCAAGCAAGATACTGTTACCGAATAAAAAACAAATGCGGGTAATTGCTGCAGCTGAGGCAACAATAGAAGCCTTCTGGTCGATAACAAATCTAATTAGATTAGATATAATTCTGTTAGTAGCTGAGCTAGGCGTCAGCACAGGCTAAAGAATTAATGGTCTCATCAACGATCCAGATATATACTTTGATATTCATCTGATTCGTTCATATCATACATCGTGGCGATGTGATGATCGAATAAATCGCATCAGATGATAATCATGCAAATCTGCTGACGAAAACCTTTTCTCAGCAGTTTGAGCCAACCGTACATAGTTCGGGTGTAAGACACTTGAGTGACTGGCTATAGGCCAAGTGGGAGATTGTTGGACAATTATGACCCATAGCGTCACTATTTGTACAGATCATGGTGTTGTTGTACAAATTAACTATGTGACAAAGGAGATTGCACTCTTATCATTTATGATTAGATCACCTAGATATAAATGATAGGAGGTCCTATGATTTGTTCCTGGATTGAGAATGATATGAGACCAGTATCAATGCACGAAGGATAAATCATTAAATATCCCTAGTCAGAGTATTATCGAGATTGGACATCGATAAATACGTAAAAGACTAGTATTACACTTGTGCGCGTTGTGAGGGCATAACGGCATAGTTCTCATATATTTGGGTATAGGATACTCATGCAAGTGTGTAATAGGAGGTTGTGTTTTACGATGGTACGGGAAACAGCTTCGCTCTGGATAGACCCCCTCGGAATTCCATTGGTAGTATGACTATGTGTCTATGGAAGTCCGAAATCAGGGTAGGTGTATTTGGTCTTAACCTGAGACTTGCACCGCTAATACTTGCGACAATCAATATACTTTGGTTTTTGTCGTCCAGGGCTTTAACCGGTTTCTGTGTACGCCTCTTCTGGGTATATCGAGAATCGTAGTGTGTTGGGTACGATGTCAAGACGGAAGTGTCACTCCAGTCATATGGAGTTGATGATTGCGTAGGGATACAGAACTGGTTCTCTAAATAGTTTGCAACTATCGGGATAATATGACTTGGTCATGATTATCCGATAATAAAGAGACTAGTTGCTCGTAATCCGATATATGCTTCGTACGGGGCAGACACTGTACCAGCCCCAGGCCTTGCATGTGATCATCCGATACTGGATTGAAATACGCAATACTACGTATACTACGCCTGATATAGATCCTTATTCCTGTAAGGATATTTCTGGAGAATTGGGTAGGCATGACGCTTTACTAGAAGCCAACATTGTCTTGTAAATCGGTATAAACGTAGTACTAGGTACTTACGTGTTCGGATAGTCCGACGACCGTATTTACTGCCAACATATTCGGGGATCTCATGGGTCGCTTCCCGAAGATTCACCAATGATGTATGACTCGCACTTTTAATTAATCAGGGATTAATTAGATGAGAGAGAAAATTAATCTGGGATTAATTACGGAGATATTTTATTAGGGATAAACTATCATTTAAAGAGAGATAACGATTAATTTGGAATTAATCGATAAAATAATATATTTGATATATTATACGACGAATTGGATTTCGACGCGGAATTAAAATTAGATTTTAATTCGGGCGAACGAATTAATTTAGAATTAATTCGTTAGCGACGTGAATAGTGATTTCGGTAGGCATAATCATTTAATTGCATCGCGACGGAAAATTCGTTAATTTGGAATTAGCGAACCCGAGCCCGAGATTGTTTGCGAGCGCATTCGCATTTCGAATTCGAGTGCGGCACGCAAGTCAAATCAAGCGTCAAATCATTAGTCACTTCAAGCGTCAAATAACTTGTCACTTTGAGTGATGTGACTTGACAACTTGATTGACTTGATGTAAGTTGATGTTTGAGTGTTTGACACTCAAGTGTGATGGTGATGTGAGTTGTTGGATTAACTAAAAGCTATTTACCTTTATTTGATTTTGGTATTTTGACTTTTAATTATTATTTGTATTAGATACACAATTTTATCCAACAAAAACACACAACTCTCTTTTTCTTTTCATCTCTCTCTCTCACGCCTATAGAGGGCTATTTTCTTCACTGGTTTTGACAGCTCACTGCCGTGAGCCAAGGAGAAAAATGGGAAGCAAAAGTCACGATTTTGTGGCAAAATCGGGAGTGCTAGCACACTACGAAGTCATGCGAAGGTGATAGGGAAGTCCACCAATGAGCTTGGAATCATTCGACGAAGCTTGGAGCTTGGATTCTTGAAGATCCATGGCCGAAAATGGTGCAGTCCAGCAGCTCACTGCCGAGAGCATGGAGGAGGCAGAAATCAATTTTTGTTGCCTCGCGCGTCGCTCAACCGATCGATGTGAGTATTTCGCGACTCTCTCGATTGTATTCACATGTATTTCTTGCTTTGTATTCGATCCTTGGGCCGTAGAACTCCAACAGGGAATCCGTATCAGGGTAGGTGTATTTGGTCTTAACCTGAGACTTGCATCGCTAATACTTGCGACAATCAATATACTTTGGTTTTGGTCGTCTGGACTTTAATAACTTCTGTGTACGCCTCTTCTGGGATTACTGAGAATCGTAGTGTATTGGGTGTGTCAAGATGGAAGTATCACTTCAGTTATATGGAGATGATGATCACACATGGATACAGAACTGGTACTCTAAGTGTTATAGTCATCGGGGAAGTATGACTAGGTCATGACTTTCCGATCATAAAGAGACTAGTTGCTAGTGATTCGATATATGTTTCGTATGGGGCAGATACAACTCCAACCCCAGGCCTAGCATGTGACATCCGATACTGGATCGTAATGCGCAATACTACGTGTACTACGCCTGACAAAGATTATGTATTCCGTAGAAGAATATTTTTGGAGAATTGGGTAGGCACTGTGCTTTGCTAGAAGCCAACAATGTCTTGTAAATTGGTAAGAAAGTGGTACCGGGTACGCATGTATTCAGATAGCTCGATGACCGTATTTACTGCCAACATATCCAGGGATCTCTTAGGTCGCATCCCAAAGATTCACCGATGATGTTTGACTCGAACAATATTAATCTAGGATTATTATGAGAGAGAGAAAATTAATCTGGGATTAATTACGGCAAGAATTAATCTGAGATTAATTATCAGAGAAAGAATTAATCAGGGATTAATTGCGTCGAGAATTTATCTGGGATTAAATTCGTCGAGAGGAGAGTGATGAATGGTATTTATATCACTAATTCCCACTCATTTGACCTAATATTTTGTATAATTTCTTGAGTTTTGTGAACGTTTTGATGTTTTTTTTATTGTTATTTTGCAAATAAATAAAGTTTGGAAAGCACTGGAAGCAATTTGGGGTCAAAACAGTGAAATGGATGAAAAAATGGCATTTTTGTAATTTTTCTGGCGTCGCGACGCCTAACGTACGCCGGTCATGCTAACGTGCGCCGAGGGACACGTGTCAGAATCTGAGAAATTGGACTTGCTAACCTGCGCCGACCTTGCTAACGTGCGCCGTGCCACTTGTCATCATCACAGAAGATCAGCTAAAATGCGTCGTGTGCCACGTGTCACAATCCTATTGGACCAAACATAACGTGTGCCACGTGTCGCCTTATCATTGGACCGAATCACCGGTGAATCACATGCTGCCACGTGTCAAGCTCTCATTGGACAGATCTTTACCGCGTGCCACCTGTCAGCTTCTTATTGGACCGAAATATCAGCCATTCACCGCGTGCCATGTGTCAGCTTCTCGTTGCACCATTTCACTGTGTGACACATGTCATCACCAGATTGCACCGACGAAACACGCGTGGTCAAACCGCGTAGACCAAATCCGCGTGCCAGCATCGCGACGCCAAGGCTTGTAGCGTCGCGACGCCATATCCAGAAAATGCCTATAAATTGAGCTCTTCAGCACTTCATTTGGTGTGCTT
>SKCR01003821.1:0-35951 GCA_019454045.1 Zanthoxylum bungeanum | reverse complement strand
TGGCTTAGTTTAATTTTAATTATTTATTGTATCATTCTCTTCTCCCTTAATTAGATACTTGTACATAAATAGTATCAACAATTAATAACAATAGTAGGAATTAAGTCTTCATGGGATCGATATTTTTATACTACTTGAACGATACGTGCGCTTGCGTTTTATGCGTGTGATTACGTCGGTCATATATGAATGTGCATATGTCATATGAGCTTAGAGACTTAAATTAACAACTCACTTTACAAAGAGAGCCATAAGCTAAGGTCACATAAAAATATTCTTCATTAAACACTAGTCTTCACATTCATTGCTCTTCATCACCAATGTACTTCGACATCTTTTTGTAATGTCCGTGAATGCACGTCGAAGTCTCCTAGTGTTGTATCATCAAAATCCATTTTGAGAATATGTCACTAATATATTAATTTGACTCTGATCAATTGCACAAAGGAGATAGTTGAGTGTCTTAGCATTTCGGGAGGTTTCCATGAAATCATCATCGGTCCATTCAAAATGTGGCTTCGAAAACTTCATATCATTGATATCCTTCTTCATGGCCATTCTTGTACCATTTGTAATCACTTTGAAAGATTGCACATCAACGGCTAAAAGGTAGTTCAATATCTTCATCTTCCAATAGTTATTATCGATTCCAGTGTAGATGGGAGGTCTAGTGGTTGAAAAACCATCGGTAAGATTCATTGAGTAGCTTGTTAAGGCCATGATCTATTCTCGGACAATTAGGTCTTTGTTGAGAAAACTTCGCTCTGATACCAATTGAAATTACCTACAAGTATATAAAAAACACAACTCTATATCCAATAGGGGTGAATTGGGTAATGACCTAAATTTACGGAATTAAAATTCTTACCGATTTTACTCTTCGAAGCTAGTAGATTTACCAATTAAGCTTATCACTCAAGTTCGCAGTCACAATATATTACTAATATTTAAGTCGCTAAATAATATGCAAATATAAAATAAACTTGTAATAATAAAGTGTTCAGGGATAGAGAAATTGACACCAATCATTTATAGTGGTTCAACCAACTCTTTGCCTACGTCCACTCCCCCAAGCCACGCTTGAAGATTTTCACTAAGTTGAATCCATAACTTACACCGAGTTTTTCGTGGCTCACTGTAACTAAGAGTTTTATCCCATACGTTCACTCCAAACCTTTACACAAGAGTTTTTTAATGGCTCACTCTTAAACCATTACAATGAGTTTTATCCTTAAGCTTACTCATAACCTTTTCAATTACCATCATTTTGAGTATGCCCACTCACAAAGGGATTTCGCAACCTCAAATGTTTGAATAATAAAGTTTACAATACCACTTGGACACTCACAAAGATAATGAAGATTTAGCGTGAGTTGCTAACCCAAGAAATATAAGCTCACTACAAAATGATATAAATGTGTAATGTGTGAGCTTGATGCATGAGAGTGTATGATGATGAAGGTTTAGTAAAACCCTATATTTTTGCTTGTTAGAAAATGTATGAAGGTTGTGTTACCATGCAAAAATGGATTTGGGGCTCAATATATAGAGAAAGTGAAAGACAGTCATTGCTCTCTGTCAGAGAGCGGTATGCCGATCTGCCAAAGCATAACAGGTATATTACCATTGAAGATTAAAGCGCAATATCATATTACTGACCGTTATGGAGGCTGGTATGCTGGTGAGCTCACCGGTATAAGGACCGGTATGGACCGTCCCAGTTCCAATGGTTGTGCAAATTCTAGTTGACGGGTATGAGAGACCGGTATGGAGTAGCCCGATTCCAGAGAGCATGCAAATCTGGCCAAGGCAGAGCAGATTCACCGGTATACCGTTGTATGAGACCGATATGTCGATCCCAGTGCCAAAATCTCAGGAAAAGAAGGTTAAAAATATTTTTTACATGATACTAATGCATATATATGAATGTGAATGTGTCTTATGAGCTTAGAAAATAAAATTACCAACTCACTTTACAAAAGAGCCCTAAGCTAAGACCACATAAAAACTTTCTTCAACAAGCATTAGTCTTAACATTCATTGCTCTTCACCACCAATGTGCTTCGACATCTTTTTGTAATATCCGCTAATGGTTGTCGAAAACTTCCTCGTTGCATCATCAAAATTCATCTTGCAAATATGTCACTAACAATATTTACCTCGCACAAAGTGCGGGCCATGTGCTAGTAATTTTATAAGAACTATATTATAATAAGAAAACATATTATACTATTATATTACAATTAAAAAATACTATTAAATTATAAAATTAAGTTAATAATTCTATTAAAATAAGAACTATATTATAACAATAAAAAATATTATACTTTCCGACTAATTTTTAAATAATATCACAGATAATCTAACAAAGAAAATATATGTGTGTGTGTGTGTGTGTGAATATATATATATATATAAGTTAACATTTTAACATTTCTCATCGCATCACATCGTTTAATATATACAATTAATTTTTTATTATCTAATATTATAAGAAGATATAATATAATCTTCTATTAAAAAAAACATATGTGACATCTAATCTCTATAATTAATATTTTTATTATTAAATTAAAAAAATAAAAATAAATAAATTATTGAAATAAAAAACCTATTACAATATAAAAAAATAATTTTCTATTAAAATAAGAAACCTAAATAATAGCCAACCACAAAACCTAATCATTTTTTTCTGGTTTTCGGGTTTATTGTTATTTTTTATTTTATTTTTGAATTATTTCCATGAGTTTTTTTTTTATTTCATGAATTTTATATTATTTGTTGTGCTTCGGCATGCAGATTATGACTATTAATTTTTGCAAAGTGAATATGGATTGGTCAATATTTGAAGTTAGATAAGGAAATTTAAACTTAAATTGAATAAATTATATTAAATTTTATTAGAATTCATCTGAAAGAAAATTAAGCATTTTAAAAATTATTTATAGTTATGAATATGATTTCAAATGAGAGATAATGATGATAGAGAAACTGTAATGTGAATAAGCATTATTATTTGATAATTGAGTGTAACAACCGGGAATCTCAATTACTATTATGTCGTAATACGAGTAATTATATAATATAAAATTATGGTTGGATACATATACACTCCTGAGATGACTTTGGAAATAATCAGTAAACTCATCGAAATTTCCGATAATAGATGGTACGATGTTCTACTCCGGACAGCTCAGGGTATTTGGGTCATAAATTTCTCATATGAACTCCGATTTTTATGAATTTTATATCGTCGGAAATATGAGATCGATACCAACAACTTCCGCGTTGAATATTTTTCTAAATTCGAACCAGAAATAGGTCAAAAATACATTTGAAAAATATAGATGAATAATGCTCGGACCTATGTAGAGAAATCTTTAAGTTTCTCAAAGTTTCTACATTTTTCTTTAAAGAGGTAAATTACAAGTGACCCCTAGTATAAAAAAGGGGATACTATTCCCACACTCTAAAAATGGAATTGTGTAGAGAAAAAAAGAGAGACGTAAGGAGGAGAGAAAGAATAAGAAGAAGATAATAAAATAATAAGAAGAATAAGAGAAGAAAAATAAGAAGAAGAGAGAAAAGGGAAGAAAAAGTAAAGAAGAGGCTTGATAACCATGGATGACTCAAAGAATAAAGGAAATCACAAAAAAAGAGGTAAAACCAATTTGATCCAAATTTTGGATTATGGAATTTTGATGGTATAGAGTTAGGATGGTGTTAGTGGCATATTAAGAATTTCATTTAGTAAAGAAATGAGCATGGAAATGGATTGTAGAGAGAAATGCACAAATATTGAAAATCCTAGATGTTGAGCTAAAGTATGAGTTATGACATTATGAGTTGAATTAGTGATGAAATGTTGTTTTAACATACTTGAATATTGAGGTTAAATAATTGTTTATGTATAATTAAAATATGAGAGGTTGGGGATGCATTTGGGTAAAGTAGACTTTGAGAAGCAAGTGTTAAAAACCTGAAAAATAGGCGTACGTCGCGACGCTCAGGGGTTCAGCATCGTGACGCATACTGGGAAATTAATACAAATTCGTTTTTGGTTTGTCAGCGTCGCGACGCGAGTCTAAAAAAGTCGAGGCATTTCGAATTGTTTGTTGACACGGACAAAGTCAGGGAAAACCTCGAAAATTATTTCAAAATTGGATCTTGGACATATAATAGTTCCGAATCGAATATCTTTAGAAAGAAGATCTTTTGTCTCATGGTAGCCTGCTCCAGTCCCCTTACGAAACTTTCATTATTGGGTTAGCCATAGACTTCACATGTTTCTAGCGATGGAAATTTCCTACATGTCTTTCTATGGGATTGTACACATCGCGACGTGCAAGGCTCTGCGTCGCGACGTGAAGACCAGAATTTCCCCAAAATATTTTTATTCATTCCAGCTTTACCCTAGCGTGTTAGAGGCCACCCAAGGGTTTTATATCAATTCGTATATGTATATTATGACATGATATATACATGATACACACTGAAGTGTTAACAAGTACTTGAATAGATAATTTAGCCTAATCTCGTAACCTTTTCCCAGTCCATCTTCTAATCAAGATTTTCAATTATAGATCATCACATGAACCGTAAATTTCTTAAGCGAAGTGAAGTAAGGCTAGCGGAACTACAAATCTGTGAGTGGACACTTTCCTTTTAATCTGATTTCCATTATGTTATTTTTCATATCAGACTTATTTTTACGCACTTAGGGCGTTAGCCGGTTTTTATCACAATTATTTCATAAAAGAGTATGTTTTAAGAAATATTTTCAAAGTATGATTTTATGTTTTCGAGGCATGGGGGAAAACTTCACCTCGGTATGTAACTTGTCACATAGATGAAATTGACGGAGAGAACATGTGCACATGTAGAGGACTGGGGGTCGGCGATATGTAATGCCCCCAGATCCTAGTTTAGGACTAGAGATGACAGATGCCCCTAGATCCTAGATTCAAAGCTTGGAGGGTAGCATAGATCCGCACCCCCGGTTCTAGTTCAGTGGCTTAGGGGATGGCGATGCGTAACGCCCCAAGACCACTAGTTTCAGGGATAGGTAGTGGCATGCTTTGGGGGACGTCGATACGTAATGCCCCAATGTCATGAATTTACACCTATGGATCTAGTTAGGCATATGAGGGGATAGCGATATGTAACGCCCCAATGCGTCAGGTTTTTCAGAGACAGTTTTCAGAAACAGATATCTCGAAATTAGTTTTCAGAGACAGATTTCCAGAAAAGATAGTTTTACAGAGAAAAGTTTTTTTAGAAATAAAGTTTTCAGAAAAAATAGTTTATAAGAAACTTTCAGAAAAGCATATTTCAGAAAAGTTTTCCAAAAAGAAATAAAGTTCTTTTCAGTTAATGAAAAAAAATTCAGAAAGGATAATTTGAGAAGACTTGGGTTTTAGAACTATATATTTTCAAAAGCATTTTAGTATCGATTTTTAAAACTGTCAATTCACTTAGATCGTTCAAACGATCTAACCCCCCACTCACAGTTTCTTTATTTTGTAGGTATTTCCGGAGGACGAGCTCGAAGGGATGGATACTGATGGCAGTCATTAGTGGGCTTGGTTCACCAGGTTTAGTGAGAGATAGAGTTAAGAGAAGCTTAGTAAAGTCCAGCTTTAGAAAATTGTATAACAAAGTTGTGAACATGTACTCATGTTTAAGTTATTAAGATAAGTAATGTTGATTAGTTGTGTGAGTATTCTATGATCTATGTCATGGTTTGGGCAATGGTCCCGCATATGATTTTATGTTTGAGAAAAGAGTAATATTGTTGTTCATAGTTCGAAAGACAGAGGCTCAGGGGAATAGTACGACATGTTCCCTATCGGTAGCATCACCCGGATTGAGGATGTTACATTGAGTGACAAACGAATAAGATATATATATATATATATATATATATATATATATATTTGTAAGATTTCTTATCGCATCGCATCACTTAATCTCTATAATTAATTTTTTATTACTGTGGATGCTGGATTTCACCCGAGGTCTATAATCGAGAATTTATAGGTTGGGGCAATAGCAAAACAAAGGTAGAGTGAGTGGGGAGCACTGCCCACCGGTATGGTGGGTGCCAAAGGAACTCCGACGCTCAAGTTAGTATGGAGACGAGCTGGATATAATGGAAGAACAAGGTCAGAAGTTACCTTGACTTCCGTGAGGGTGGTGGCTAGTGTTTAGGGAATGGGAAGTTAAGAGATTTCAAGTATGAGAGCTAAGGCTTGAATCCCTATGTTCTGAATTATGCTGCTATTTATAGGATCAATGATATCCATTTTGAGTTGGCTTTTTAGCTGTAATTAGCAAAGATGGGCCTATAACGTGTTCAATGTTTCTGCTTTCGGCGGGGGAAAACAATTTGCATGTGGAGCTGGTATTGGCAGAAAAGTGGTTTGTCCTTAAGCTGGTGGTTTTGTCATGGTTTAATAATGTAAAGTTTTCTGGGCCGGGTCACTATTTTTGGGCTTTATTTGGTGCTGAATTTGAAGTGAAAAGACGATTTTACTCTTGGCCCAAATTTGGTCCGTACAGTTTGTTCCATACTCTTTAAGTTAAAGAGTCTTTGACTTGGAGAGTACACTGTCGAGCGTATCGTCAGGGATCTGATCTTTGGCATGTGGACATCTTCGATGTCTTCTGGAATAACCGAAGACCAGGTCTTCTACTTGACTTTATATGAGTCAAAGGGGAATGTTCCCAGTCGACTGAACCTGATGAAGGTCAGGGTAATCCCCATACTACGGGTCCATAGACCTGGGTAGTCTTTATTGTCGTCTGGACCAGATGAAGGCCAGGTCTTGTACTTGACTCTACATGAGTCAAAGGGGAATGTTCCCAGTCGACTGAACCTGATGAAGGTCAAGATAATCCTCATACTACGGGTTCATAGACCAGGGGGTCTTTATGGTCATTTGGACCAGATGAAGGTCAGGTCTTGTACTTGACTCTACATGAGTCAAATGGGAATATTCCCAGTCGACTGAACCTGATGAAGGTTAGGATAATCCTCATACTACGGTTCCATAGACCTGGGGAATCTTTATTGTTGTCTGGACCAGATGAAGGCCAGGTCTTGTACTTGACTTTACATGAGTTAAAGGGGAATTTTCCCAGTCGACTGAACCTGATGAAGGTCAGGATAATCCCCATACTACGGGTTCATAGACTTGGGGAATCTTTTGTTGGGTTCCTAGAACATGCCAAGGATCTTCTAACATGAAATGGTGTGAGAATAATCAAAATAAGAATGCAGAATTAAACTTACATTGATTGGCTTGATGGATGTAGTTCAAAACTTTTGTATAAATGTTGAACTCCAAGCTTCCAAAATGTGTTCCAAACTCAAGTGATTAGTTTCCCTAACACCTTGAATGACTCATTGAATTTGCTAGCAAGAAGAAATTTTGAAGCAAAATTTCTTAGGGAGAAGATGATGCATTCGGCAATGGCTTGAAAGGGAGAGAGAGAAATTTTTGGGTTGTGTATTTTATTTCTAAAAGTCAATACACTTTTTACCAAAATCAAATTTGGTATATGTCTTTCAAAAATCAAGCTAATGTGTCTTACAAGTTACCAACAATCATCCCCAAACCAAAAAGGTGACTAAAGTTGACTAATGATGTAAGTTGGTGGGCCCCACTTTAAATTCAAAATTCGAGTGGGCCCGCTTAACACATTTTGGGCTCGGGTTCGTTTAATTCTGAATTACGAATTTACCGTTGCGACATAATAAATCCAATTTAATTAAATAATTACGCCTTGCAAAATTATTATTAAATTCGCTTACGAATTAATTCTAAATTAATTTGTTCGCCCGAATTAAAATCCAATTTTAATTTCGCTTTGAAATCTGATTTCATTTAATATATCGAATATATTATTTAATTGATTAATCCCAAATTAATTGGTCTCTCTCTTCTATTCGAATTTTATCCCAGATAAATTCTTACCGTAATTAATCCTAGATTAATTTTCTCTCTCTCATGATTAATCCTAGATTAATTATGTTCGAGTCAAACGTCATCGGTGAATCTTTGGGAAGCGACCCATGAGATTCCTGGATATGTTGGCAGTAAATCCGATCTTCGGACTATCCGAACACGTGCGTACCCCGTACCACGTTCTTATTGATTTACAAGACATGGTTGGCTTCTAGCAAAACACCGTGCCTACCCAATTCTCCAGAAATATTCTTTTAAGGAATACATAATCTATACCCGGCGTAGTATACTAAGTATTGCGTATTACGATCCAGTATCGGATGTCACATGCTAGGCCTCGGGCTGGAATTGTGTCTGCCCCGTACGAAACATATATCACATCACTAGAAACTAGTCTATTTAATCGGATAATCATGACCTTGTCATATTATCCCGATAGTTGTAACATATTAGAGTATCAGTTCTGTATCCATACATGATCATCATCTCCATATGACTGAAGTGACATTTCCATCTTGACATCACACCCAATACACTACGATTCTCAATAAACCCAGAAGAGGCGTACACAGAACCTGTTAAAGTCTCGGACGATCAAAACCAAAGCGTACTGATTGTCGCAAGTATTAGCGATGCAAGTCTCAGGTTAAGACCAAATACACCTACCCTGATTCGGATTCCCATTGACACATAGTCATACTACCAATGGGATTCCGAGGGGTCTATCCAGAGCGAAGCTGTTCCCGTACCATCGGTAAACAGAACCTCATATTACACTTGCATGAGTATCCAATACCCAAATATATGAGAACTATGCCGTTACGCTTCCATAACGCGCACAAGTGTAATACTAGCCTATTCCGCATTATCGATGTCCGGTCTCGATAATACTACGAATAGAGATATTTAATGATTAAACCTTTCGTGGATTGATATTGTCTCATATCTTATTAATCCGGAACTAATCATAAGGACTTTTATCATTTATATAAATTCAAGTAATCTAATTACAAAATGATAAAATAACAATTTCCTTTGTCACATAGTTAATTTGTACAAAAACCATAATGTCTTTTACAAATAGTGATGTTATGGGTCATAATTGTCCAACAACTTTATTGTTGTCTGGACCAGATGAAGGTTAGGTCTTGTACTTGACTTTACATGAGTCAAAGGGGAATGTTCCCAGTCGACAGAACCTGATGAAGGTCATGATAAAAGTGTGTAGTGTCGAATGAGGTTATCAACAAGTTCCAAGCTATAGGCGTGTAGATGTCGAATGAGATTTAAATCAAGTCTCAAGCCATACGTGTGTCGCATCCATCATAACTCCCAAGCTACATATATGTAGATGTAGAATGAGATGCATATCAAATCCCAAACCTTACACGTCTGGGATTAACAACAAGTCCCAAGCTACACACAAGTAGATGTTGACTGAGACATCTATAACAATTATCAAGCTATATATAGTAATGTCGACTGGAATACTAATAACAAGTCCCAAAAATTATATTGTCAATTAGGACATCTATTACAAGTCACAAGCCTCATTTTGATGTCGACTAGGACATCCATAGCAGGTCCCCAGCCACTCATTGGAATATCAACTGAGACGACTTCAATTAATACCAGAAAACTTAGGAGTGTCGAGTGGGATACATCTAACAAGTTCCATGTCTTACTGTAGGAACACAGAACCTGGGCGACGCATGCTGTCCCGGGCTCGCGGCCCGGTTGGGAGTACGGAGTAGCCACGGGGGACTAAACCGGAGAGTAATGGAGTCGCCACCCGGTGTGAACCGGAAAATGAGATTTAAGGCCGCACTCACCCCTCGCAAGGGAAGACCTCAAACCGTTGGGTTCGGAATGGTCCCTTACTTATGTCACTTGTAATAAAAGGATTTATGTGATAATTTAACCAAGCTTAAATAACATTTATTTCCAAAGATATCATGCTTCTAAATTCATATGCATACATCAACAAGTTCATCATAACACGCAACATCACATGGCAATCTCATGAACATATTTCAATCCTATGATATGGAAAACTAAGAACAACATAATCATGCTTGAGTACTATCTCATGAACCTATTAACCAAATAACATGCTAACAGCCTAATCATGCTTGAATACAAATAATACAGTTGGCTATATAACACAAGAAAGATCAACCAAGAGGCAATTATGCATGAATATGATAAGGCAGACTCAGTTCAGTGTGTGCGCATTCGTGTAGCGTTCGTAAACGCGTTCGAACGGTAAACAGAAAGTTCGCGTTCGTATGGCGTTTGATAACGCATTCGAACGGAAATGAAACATAATGCTCGCGTTCGTATGGCGTTTGATAACGCGTTCGAACGGAAATGAAACAGAATGCTCACGTTCGTATGGCATTCGTAAACGCGTTCGAACGGAAATGAAACAGAATGCTCACGTTCGTATGGCGTTCGTAAACGCGTTCGAACGGAAATGAGACCTGATGCATGATAAGGCAAAAATGCATGCGCGTTCGAGTTGCGTTCGTAAACGCGTTCGAACGGGAACAGACCTGATGCGTGAAATGAGACGCAATACATAAACAACAAAATAAAGGGGCGCGGCGAAGTACTGCCGTAAAGGTGGCCTTTTGGGGGCTCTTGATCTCTCAAAGAGAGGACCTTTAGACCATCATACTAAGCCCATGCGCGTCACATCACATCATGCATAAATAGAACCAATCATATCAACCAAGTATGCCCGATTGAACACATCTTACATCCAATCCGAACACACATCAACCGGCGCGGCAAAGTATCGTGGTAACGGGTTTTAACCCCTCCCCATAAGGGATCTTTCATTCCATTTACTAAGCCCATGCGCTTGATTGAACCATGCATAAAAGGTAAACTCAATAATATCAAACTAAGTATGCCCGATTGAACGTATCTCGCATCCAACCGAACACACATCAACCGGCGCGGCGAAGTAGTGTCACAAAGGTGGCCTTTTCGGCTCTTTGTCTCCCAAAGGGAGGACCTTTGGACTAACTCACTAAGCCCATGCGCTTGATTGAATCATGCATAAATAAACAACGTATTGAATTCAAGTAAAGAAAACTAAATAAACAAAAGCAACACAAAACAAAAGAAAGATGGTGCCGTTTACCCAAGCGGTACATGGAGTTGTGGCCCGAGTACAGATCATATTACCGTCCATTCGGAATCGGCTATGAAATTTATGTCCGGATTTCCATCCGATATACCGCGAGAGTTGACACATCTCTCATTCATCCAATACCCACAACATATTACATCTCATAATTCATGCATATTTATCTACTCAAAGACCACAACATGCATCCATAAACGACTCTCATGCGAATAGAATTCAGTAATAATAAATAAAAAAAAACGAATATAAGCTAATGAAAAGGTACCCTCAGGTCTAACCTTTTAAATCACCTATCGGATGTACGGTACACGATCGTCGGAAGGGTGGATGCTCCGCAACTCTCCCGGTTCACTGGTTCACTGTTCTCGTTCGTTGTCTTTACTGTTTTGAGTCGTCGTTCTCTGTTTTTTACTATTGTTTCCTTGTGGTTTCGCTGCCGTTTCCTCTTTATCTTTTGCTTACTGTTTTTGGGTGTCTTCTTCCTGTAATTTTTTATGTGTGTTGTGTGTGAGTTAGGGACTAGCTAGTAGCTAAGGTTGAGAAGGTTGGTGAAGGGTTCTTTTTATAGGCAAAGGGTTAGGTTTGACAAGGAAAGGGATTTGATTTGGTTTGGTTAAGGGAAGTCAAGAGATTTGATTTGGTTTGGTTAAGGGAAGTCAAAGATTGAGGGGGGACAAATCTTGGCTAGATAGGGAAGGTTGAATATTTGATTGGCTTGGATTAGGAATACCATATTTTAAGTTTGGGAATAATCTTATTAGATTGGGAATATAATTGGTTGATTGATTTTAATTAGGCATGATTATATTTTGATTTAGTATGTGATTTGTTTAATTTAGGCATGATTTTAGTTTAAGTTGGTAATTGTTTATTTTATGTTTGGTATATGTTTTATTTAATCATTTAATTAATTTAGTTATTATATTATTTAGTTAATGTTTTAATTAATATTTATTTATTTAAATTGGGATGTGTTTTATGGGCTTTGGGGGGCTAATTGGGCTGGATGTGAGGCTAGCAGAAAAACCAGAATTACCGACACCGTTCGAACGCTTCCTCGAACGCGGCACGAACGCCCGCAATCCGTTTGACGTTCGAACGTAAACACGAACGCAGCACTAACGAAAACAGTGAACCTTGTTTATTCTGAATTTCCCCTTCCGATGTCCGTTTCCCGTGACCTCCGTGACTTAAAAGGTAGTGTCTCCAAAATGAGACTCATCATAGGGACTTATGCGTAAAAATGCAGTGCCTACACTTACTAATGTCGACTGGGATATATTTAAAAGTGTAGGTCATACATGATAGTGTCGACAATGATGTACACGTCAAGCCCCCACGTTGTGTCGACTGGAATGTCCTCACATCAATTCTTCATTCGTGTATTATCAACAGGAATATTCTCTTCATTTCGAGTTTTCATATGTGTGTCGACTGAAATATTTCTACAAATATTCTCATATGAGTGTCGACTAGATTATTCATACAAAGCTTCATATATGCGTGTCAACTATGTACCATGCAGTGTCGATTGGAGTAATTATATGAATATTTATACTTGCATGTCGACTGGAAATTGTCTATATACTCTTCATACGTACGTGTCGACTGAAATTCATATGCAAATACTTCATAAGATATTGACTAGAATACACATAGAAAGCTCCACATTGGCATGTCGACTACAAACACTTCATACATGCATGTCGACTGAAATATCTTACAAAGATTCATATATTGAAGTCGACTAGAATATACTTGCATACTCTTCATACATGCATGTCGACTGAAATACATATGCAAATACTTCATAAAATATTGACTAGAATACATATAGAAAGCTCCACATTGGCATGTCGACTGCAAACACTTCATACATGCATGTCGACTGAAATATCTTACAAAGATTCATATATTGAAGTCGACTGGAATATACCTGCATACTCTTCATACATGCATGTCGACTGAAATACATATGCAATCTTCATACATACATGTCGACTGAAATGTTCATGAAACACTTCATAAGATGTTGACTAGAATATACATACAAAGCTCATTATAAGCATGTCGACTGAAATGTACCTGCAAACACTTCATACATGCACGTCGACTGAAATATCTTACAAAGATTCATTTATTGATGTCGACTGGAATATAAACAGTTCAAACTCTTCATAAAGGTGTGTTGACTGAAATATCATCACACTACATTCTTTTATGTGTTGTGTCGAGTGAAACAATATGTCAAGGTTTCACTCTGGTATGAAAGTGATTTCATTAAAGGGATGAACTACTTTCGGAATCGACAGATGTCATCCTATTGTCTCCTTTAGTTGTCTTCGTTATAATGCTACTCATGGCAGATTGGAGGGAAAACGGGCCTAAGGATGTCTTGAGCCCAACTTCATTTAATAAAACTCTAATGGGAATTTCAAGACGTCTATTGGAGGGAATTTGAAGCGCTGAAATGGAAAGTATAAGAAGGGTTTTGAAGGTCATTTTATCTTACACAAAATTTCTTTCGGTCGGCAAGTTTAGGAAAGCTCTCCCGATCTTCAAGGTACCATTCATATCCTTCTTTATATTCTTCAATATCTTCAATAGTTCATCATGTAGATTCGAATTGTTCTTAGCCTAATAGGTTATTTGATCTTGAAAGATATAGTGAAACTTTTGGATTTTGTTTGTGGTTTGGAATGGTTTTGATCTTTTAAGGAGTAGAAATTTTAAGAATTTGGTGTTTGAAACCATTTTGCTTGAAAAATGTCGAGTGAGGAATCACTGGGTAGTTTAGGTGGGCAAATTGATAAGTGTATTGAACGATCTTCAAATGATTTGAGTGATGAAGAGACATTTATGGATTGGTCGTATGAAGATTTTATTGAAGATGGACTTGTAACGATAGCCGAACCACCGTTAGGAGTACCCACCGATGCGACACCTCTTAGATCACTGCCTGTCGTAGGAGGGTCGAGTGAGATTCCAAGCACGAGTGAACCAACAAACATCCTAACTAGGAATCCGGCCAGTCGAGTGACCGAAAAATCAATGAGAGAGATAAGATTGAAGTATAGGTTTCCTCGGTCAATAGAAGTAATACTAGCATCTTCGACTGAAAGGATAGATGATAAAATACCTGGGTGGATTGGGTTTTATGAATGCCCATTCATAGATGGATTTAGATTCCCTATTCCAAAATTAGTGTAGGAAGTGTTGAATCATTACCAGTTGGATCCTTCTCAGCTAATGCCAAACACTTGGAGGATCTTACTGTCGATTGAGTGTATGGCTTTTGAATTGAGAATTGAATTTGGGGTGAAAGACCTATTGTATACGTACTATATGAAAGAGCACTTGAGAGAAAAAGTGAGGTATCACTTGTATCTCCGCCAAAAGAGGGAGCATTTGGTGTTGGGGCTTACAACAAATGACATGGGGGGATTGGCAGAAAAGTTATTTCTTTGTTAAAGGGGAGAGTGTATTTGGGTCGAATGGGAGTGGTAATATTCCAGAACATTGGAATTCGTTGAGTGAGTGTTTTCAACCTTACCTTCGTAATTTTATATTTGTTACTTATATGACTGAAATTTCCCTATATTCTTTTTCTAGGTCTTCAATTGAACAGAAGCTTTGATATCACCAGTCGAGTCGTATCAAACACAAAGTTCATTCTCAGTCTGCCCGACTCAAAAAGGAATTGGAGAACTACTTTAGAAGAGAGGAGACTGAGGTTAACCCCGCTGTGGAAAGAAGTCTTTGATTCAGAAGGTACCCATTTGGATTTTGTGTAAGCATATATTAGCCGTGATATTGTGCACTTGGGCGATTCAAGTAAAATTTGGGGAGCTGATGTTTTTAAAACCTCTGACCCCTGACGAGTTTTTATGCGCAGCTGAAATTATGTCGGGTTCATTTAAGGAGCCTACTCTTGATGAAATGAGAAGCCGGAGAAGAACAAAGAAAGTCAAAGTGAATGAGACTGAAGCTACCGAAGTGGAAGTCCCCAAGCCAATAGAAGTCGCTTTAGTTGATGTTCCTGCCTCAACGATACAGCCGATTGAGAAGGCCTCAGCTTCAAAAAAGAGGAAAGTTATAATTGAAGTGGAGGAAGATTCAGAAAATATTATTGTGAAGATTCCTCATGGGACCACAGTAATTTCGGATCCCTCCAGCCTTTCCAAATTCATTAAACGTCTCCTCCTTAAAGAAGATGAGCATCGGTTGACTTAATGAGGTCCAACGGAAACAAGCAAGAAGATTGCAGCTCTGAGTTATCTGATGAGATGTAAATATATTTGTATATCTATATTTTTTTTTTTGTCTTTCTGTCGAATGGAAGATATAAATCAAGTTTTGTTTCAGGTCATGGAGTGTGGTCTTTTTATGCAAGAATATGCTGAGTTGAGCCAGAGGCAGATGAGGGAGTTAGAGAAGTCCAACACATCTGTGAGAAAAGACTTTGCTGAATTGAAAACGAGTTTTGATGTTTCTGAAATGAAGTTGAGAAATGTTGAAAAAGAGTTGAAGGAGACTCAAGCGACGTTGAAATTGGAGAGGGAAGTGTCTGAGGTCACCAACAAAGCATTCAAGGAAAGTGTGGAAAATTTGACGAAAGAGAAAGCCAAATTACTTGAACAGCTTGAAAGGATTGTGTTTGAGTCGATGATGAAAGGGAGGAGAAATTTAATGAAGGAATATATGGATGGTCAACATGTCGCATGGAATCCGAAGACATGGATTAGAGAGTATGATAGATTGGATGTTGGATTGTCTCTTTCGAGTGAAGGTGAAGAAGAAGAGAGATGGGAATAAGTGTTTTCGAAAGAGGTAGTTGGAGAGCAAACGATCATTAGAGGTGCTGCAGATGAAGGGGTTATTATGGAAAAACATGTTGAGGCAGTTGAAGACTGTGGATTGCCTGAAATTGACCCAATATCTACTGCTCTCGTTCAAACTCCTGAAGTTCCATCTGAGGATATTCTGGCGCCCGAGATGCCCATAGAATGACTTATGCAATTTGTTATTTACCCTCTCCTTTTTTTTTGTAATGAAAACTTTAAAACTTGAATGAAAGTTTTACTTTTTGATCAATTTCTAAGTTTTCTTGCTTGCTTTGTCGCATGGGTTTTAAAACACAAATAATTTGCTTAACAAGATAACATGATATTTCTCACATTGTCAAATTATTATCACTGGTTGAGTAACTATGACATAGAGGAAAAAAAAATTTTATTACCGGTAGAATCGTTTGAGATGAATCGCATTCCAGCTATTTTGAATTGGCCTTCCTTCTGTTGTTTCCAACCTGTAGGCTCATTGCCCAACGATCTTCGTAATGACGTATGGGCCTTCCCAGTTTGGTCCTAGTTTTCCATCATTGATTTCCTTAGTGTTTTGAAAAACTTTGCGTAGGACCTAATCTCATTCTTTAAACGTTCTACACCTGACATTTCTATTGAAATACTTGGCCATTCTTTGCTGATGAGCAGCAAGTCATATGGAGGCTTGTTCTCTTAATTCATCAATCGTGTCAAGGATGTAACTCATGAGTTGTTGATTTGAGTCGTCTTCGAGCCATTGGTAGCGTGAGGTAGGAACAATTCCTTCGGCTGGAATTACTGCTTCGCATCCAAATGTAAGTGAGAAAGAGGTTTCTCCAGTCGATGAACAGACAATAGTTCTGTAGGACCACAAGACTCCTGGAAATTCATCCGCCCATGCTCCTTTCGATTTCTCCAATATTTTCTTCATTGTGTTCATGATCGTCTTATTGGACAATTCGGCTTGACCAATGGCTTGAGGAAAGCGCGGGATCGAGAAGTTTAATTTAATTCCCCAATTTATGCAGAAGTCTTGGAAACGGTAGCTGATGAATTGGGAACCGTTATCGGTTACAATTTCTTTTGGTAGACCAAATCGACAAATGATATTTTTTCAAATGAAGTTTTGTACTTCTCTGTCTTGTATCTTGGCAAAGGCTTCTGCTTCAATCCATTTGGAGTAGTAATCTGTAAGGGCGAGTATGTAGACTCGCTGTCATGGGGTGGTTGGTAGTTTTCCAACGATGTCCATTCCCCATTTCATGAATGACCAAGGTGACAGAATTGGGTTGAGCCTCTCAGATGGTAAGTGTGAGATTGGGGTAAACCTTTGACACTTCTTGCATTTACGGGTGAATTCGGCCGAGTCTGCCCGTATAGATGGCCAATAGTACCATGTCATGTGGGTTCGACACGCTAAGCTTCTTCCACCTAAATGGTTTTCGCACTCCCATTCATGTAGCTCAGCCAATACATATTGGGTTTCCTCGGGAGCAAGACATTTAAGATAGGGACCAGATAAGGACCTCCTTGAAAGTTGGCCATCATGTAGTGTGAATCTGGAAGCTTGTCGCTGGTAGTATGCCATTCTACAAATATTTCACTATTGGAGTCATCTATGAGTCGTCTGGTGTGATTGCAGTAACTTCTTCGATTCCACCTTTCCAGATTGTTGGCCATTGTAAATATACCATTGGGATGGACTGGGTTTTATCCCATTGCATTGTCAAACCAAGAGTGGCTAACGCGTCTGCATGAGTATTTTCACTTATGGGGACTTGTGAGATAGTTAATTCTTCAAATGTCGACCGAAGCTCTTTTACCTTTTGCAAGTAAGAGGCCATCTGTGTACCTCGTGCTTGATATGAACCTTGGAATTGATTGACAATTAACTGAGAATCTGATTTCACTTCTATCTTTTTGGCACCAAGTTATCGGGCTAAATTCAAACCAGCTATTAAAGCTTCATATTCGGCTTCATTATTGGAAACTCTGAAGCCACATTTGACCGTCTGCTGCAATACGTCGTCTTCGGGAGTGGTAATCACAATCCCTAATCCACAACCATGCTTATTGCTTGATCCGTCGATTGCTAGTTTCCATGTAGTTGATGGTTGGATACATTGGACCTCCTACTCAGCTGGTGCCTGCAGATTGGGGCTGAAGTAAGCCAAAAAATCTGCGAGGGCTTGTGATTTGATTGCAGTGCGTGGTTGATAAGTGATATCGTGTTCCCCAAGTTCCACAGCCCATTTCGTCAGTCTTCCTGAGAGCTCAGGCTTATGAAGTATGTTTCTCATAGGATACAAAGTGTAAACTGTGATTGGGTGCCCCTGAAAATAGGGTCGTAGCTTCCTAGCTGCCATTACTAAAGCCAGTACCAATTTCTCCATATGGGGGTAACGTGACTCCGCATCTAGCAATGCTTTACTCACATAGTAGATTGAGAGTTGTGCCATCTGTTCTTCTCTGATCAAGACTACATTCACTGCTTGTTCTGAAACTCCTAAGTAGAGAAAGAACCTTTCATTGTCGAGTGGCTTCGATAATAGAGGTGGGGAGGTCAGGTACCGTTTGAGTTCTTTCAAAGCTTCCTCACATACTGGGGTCCATTCAAAGTTTTTTGCTTTCTTAAGGGCCGAGAAAAACAAAAAAACTTTTGTCTGTAGACTTGGAGATGAATCTATTAAGTGCATCAATTCTCCCAACTAGTCGCATGACATCTCTTGGGTTGGTAGGAGAGGGGATATTAAGTATGGATTTGATCTGATCTGGATTGGCTTCTATCCCTCGTTATGTGACCATGTACCCAAGAAATTTGCCTGAAACGACACCAAAAGCGCATTTCGTTGGATTCAATTTCATGTCATATCTTCTCATTGTGTCGAATGCTTGTTCCAAATGTGACAAATATTGTTTGGCTTCCAATGATTTTACCAACATGTCATATATGTAGACCTTCATAGTTTTCTCAATTTGTTGAGAAAACATTTTGTTCACCATACGTTGATAAATGGCTCATGCATTCTTGAGGCTGAATGACATCACTTTGTAACAATATATGCCTCTGTTGGTGACAAATGCAGTCTTCTCTTGGTCGTTTGGATGCATGAGGATTTGATTGTAGCCTGAATACACATCCATAAAATTTAATAATGCATGTCCCATTGTAGCGTCAACCATTGAATCAATGTGAGGCAAAGGGAATGAATCCTTGGGGCATGCCTTATTCAAATCCGTGAAGTCGATGCAAACTCTCATTTTCCCATTCTTCTTTCGTACTATCACCACGTTGGCTAGCCACTCTGGGAATTGGACCTCCTTGATGGCTCCATTCTGTAACAGTTTTTGGACTTCTTCGTCAATGATCTGATTTCTCTCCGGAGTAAACTTTCTTCTCTTCTGTCTGACAGGAGGGTAGCCTGGGTTCACATGGAGCTCATGGGTGATTAATTCAGGGTCAATCCCGGTCATATCTTTGTGAGACCAGACGAAACAATCATGTCGATTTTTTAAGAAATCAATTAAGTCGGCCCGTAGCTTGGGATCTAAATTAGCCCCAATTTGTGCTTTATGATCTGCATGTTGTGGATGAATTTGGACCTCGTCAAGCTCCTCTATGTTAGGTAGATTTGGTTCTGAAGCACGAGATCCCTTCATTAATTGCTATGCAGATTGAGGTTGTGCTTTTAAAGTCGTCTAATAGCAACTTATGGAAGCATATTGGTCTTCTTTTATCTCTTGGATCCCCATATTGTGGGAAATTTAAGCACTTGATGGTAAGTAGACGAGACTGCCCTCATCTCATGAATCCAAGGTCGGCCAACAATTAAGTTGTAGGCTGAGGGACAATCGAGGACCAAAAATGTAGTCATCTTATTGATTCCTCCTGCGTAGACTGGGAGAGATATCTCCCATGTGGTGAATTTCTGTTCGCCGCTGAATCCAATAAGAACTGTTGACCTCATGTTGATTTTTTCTATCTCGGCTCCCATGTCTGAAAGGGCATTTTTGAAGATGATGTTTGCTGAAGACCCCGTGTCAACTAGCACTCGTTTGATCATAAAGTTTGCAACCTGCAAAGAGATCACCAGCGCGTCATGATGAAGGTTCATTTGACTGGAGTTTTTGTCGTTTGGAAATTCGATCGTTAGGTTCGTGAACATCCCCTCTATTGACATCGTAGATGGAAAAAAACCCATTATTGTTACTCTGGAATGTCGTTTCGCGGCTGAGTATGAGATACCGCTGACTTCAGATCCACCAGAAATAAAACTTATTGTATTGTTAATTGGTGGTGGTGGTGGGGGGCCATCTTATTTCTCGTCTCTCTGGGCCATCGTAGCTTTGCCATTCTCTGTGAGTAAATCTTTCAGGTGACCTTTATTCAGCAACTCCAATACTTCCAATCTCAGTGCTACGCAATCTGCTGTCGTATGTCCATAATCCCTATGAAATTCACACAATTTGCTGGTATCTTTTTTGGCAGAATGGTCTCTAAAGCGTGAGGGCCATCTTACTTCGCTCCCCATCTTTTTGAGGACTGAAACCAATTCTCTTGGGGAGACAATGAAATTGTAGTCTGGGAGCCTCTCCATGTTTACGGATTTATCTTGTACCCTGTAAGGTAAGGTTTGACGGTTGAAGTCTCGTTTGAAATGTCGATGTGCCCTTTGATGATTCCTTCTGTCTACCGGCTGTGGTATTTTACCAGTAAATTCCTTGTGTCGTTTGGGAGTATATTGTATCCTATCACTCTGCAAACTAGAGGAATTTTCTTTCCTTTTGTTCCTCTTGTCTTCTTCCCATCTAATTTCAATTTGGGCTCGAGCCATGGCTTGGTCCATTGTGTAGCATCGAAATTTAGTGAGATTTTTGTAGAGTCCACTTTCTAAGAGTAGACCGTTTCTGAATGCTTCTACTGCAGTAGGCTGATGAAGATCTGGGATTGTTATCTTTTCTTTATTGAAGCGAGCCATATAGCTTCGCAAAGACTCTCATTTTCGCTGTTGGATGGCGTTAAGGTTGTCTGAGGTTTTTTCAATATTACAAGAGCTTGCAAAATGCTCTACAAATTTATCTGCCAACTGCTGGTATGATCCAATGGATCTATATGGGAGATTGATGAACCAAGTTAGGGCCGGACCTACCAGTGTTTCTCCAAATCCTCTGCACATTCCAGCTTCCCATTGTTGAGGGGTTAGTCCCGTCGACATCATCTTGTATTTGTAGTGGACAATATGGTCGTTTGGGTCATATCCGGAGGACTGAACTTCCTTGGTAGTTCTATGGAAGTGATGGTCTCAAAAAATGGTGTGTCAGAAATTATTCTGGCTCGGCTTTTCCTTATTGGTAGCTTGATACCTGGTAGGCTGGAAAAATTACTTCTTTGAATTCTAACATTTATTTGTGCATATTGGAATCAACTTGTTGCGCTTGGTCGACTGGAGAAATTGTTTCATTTCTTGTATCATTTCGGGGGTAATCGTCTGGGGGAGGATCATCGTTTGCTACATCATTGAACGTCCCCAAAAGATTGGACGGAACTATGTGATTGTTGGGATTGTCTGGAGTATCACGTTGTTGAGAGGTAGAAGAGATTTGCTCCAATTGCTTCTGAAGGTTTATGTTGGAGCTTCGCATGGTCAGGTTCTCCTCCTCCAAAGTTCGTAATCGTTCTTGCAGCATGGCTATTTGTGCTGCCACTGGGTCTGGTGTCTGCTCATTGCTAGAAGCCATGAGTGATAGTGCTTTAGGAACCGCAGACTAAGAGATCTTTGCCTGCTATGAATCGCTAAGGCCCCACGGTGGGTGTCAAATTGTGGATGCTGGATTTTACCCGAGGTCCACAATCGAGAATTTATAGGTTGGGGGCAATAGCGATCCTGCAAAACAAAGGTAGAGTGAGCGGAGAGCACTTCCCACCGGTATGGTGGGTGCCGAAGGCACTCCGACGCTCAAGTCAGTATGGAGACGAGCTGGATATAATGGAAGAATAAGGTCGAAAGTTACCTTGACTTCTCTTGACTGTCGTGAGGGCGGTGGCTAATGTTTAGGGAATGAGAAGTTAAGAGAGTTCAAGTATGAGAGCTAAGGCTTGAATCCCTATGTTCTGAATTATGCTGCTATTTATAGGATCAATGATATCCCTTTTGAGTTGGCTTTTTAGCTGTAATTAGCAAAGATGGGCCTATAACGTGTTCAATGATTCTGCTTTCGGCGGGGGAAAACAATTTGCATGCGGAGCTGGTATTGGCGAAAAAGTGGTTTGTCCTTAAGCTGGTGGTTTTGTCATGATTTAATAATGTAAAGTTTTATGGGCCGGGTCACTATTTTTGGGCTTTCTTTGGTGCTGGATTTGAAGTGAAAAGACGATTTTGCCCTTAGCCCAAATTTGGCACGTACAATTACCTAATATTATATGAAGTTATATTATAATCTTCTATTAAAAAAACATATGTGTCACATAATCTCTACAATTAATGTTTTTATCTTTAAATTATAAAATTAAAGTAATAAATTATTGAAATAAAAATCTATTATAATATAAAAAGATATAATCTTATATTAAAATAAGAAACCTTAAATAGTAGCCGCCCATAAAACCTAACTAATTTTTTTTGGATTTCGAGTATATTGTTATTTGTTATTTTATTTTGAATTATTTCTATAATTTTTTTTATTTCATGAATTTTTTATTATTTATTGTGCTTCAGGATGCAGACTCTAATTATTAGCTATTGCATCGGTGAATTAAAAATAATATTTGAGAATTAAGAGACAAACTAATTATGCATAAATATTGTATGTAAGTAAATCAATTGTTTCATTTAGACTATAAAGCCGACTAGATGCGGAATATTTACAAGATTAATAGCTAAAATTTATGTTCAACTTGCACAAAGTGCAAGCCCTGTGTTAGTATATATAAAAATATGGATAGATATATCTATGTATATGGAATTTATCTATAAATATTAAAATAATACAAAATAGTATAATTGGGTAACTTAATAACATATTTTAATGATAAATAATTTATTATTTAAAATAAAAATACTATTTTTATTTTTTATTTAAAAAAAAAAAAAAAAACAGCTTCTAATGTGTAATCCTTGAAATCTTAAAAGGAAAAGGAAAAGGAAAAAGGCAAAAAAAATTCAAAATCCGGGAAAAAAATTGGATGGAGCCATCCAGGCAAGCAAAAAGCAAGAAGCACGTGATGGTCACGAGGAGTCCCCAACTAGCGGTTAAGGAAAGAAAGAAACTGACTTGACTTTAGTCAAACAGTAAAAATAAATTAATTAAAATTTTTTTTTTTTTAAAATGTCCATTTCGTTCTTATCTCTCCCTGCCATATTCGGAGAAAAAAAAATGCAAAATTAATATAAAATAAAAATGAACAAAAGATTTTCTTTTTTATGGATCTGAACTGACAGAGTAAGGTCTCTCTTCCGATCTGCATATGATCTGATTCACTGTCCCGAATCGACGGCCGTGATTGATTTGAGGTGTTGTCTGTCTTTTATGGTCAATTTTTTTTCCCCGTGAAATTTACGGCATAATTTTAGGTATTATTTGTTAATTGACTTTTGTATGAGCACAATGCAAATTCAGTTAATAATTCAATTGGTTAATAATTTTTTTTTTAGTGCTAATGCTTTGTAAATTTTCGTATGAGTGTGTTTAATAACTTTACTAATTTTGAAGTGTGAAAATTGAACTGAAAAGTCCTTTATTTTGTCTTTGTTGAATTTCTTAAAACTCAAGGAAAACTTACATTATATGTTTCTTTTGTCTGCTTATTTTTTTGTTGATTTTTAGGGAAATTTTATGCAAATTTCAGAATTTCAAGGAGAGGTTTCTGATTAAATTAAGCAGTAGTTTGAAGTTTATGATATCTTTTTAACCTCAGTAAGGCTTACGGTATATTTGTAATTGTTGTGCGAAGTAATTTTGAAAAGCATAGCTAAAGCGCTTTTTTTTCCTGTGAGCTAATATTTACTAGCTACCCAATCACTTTAATGTGACAGTAGTGATTTATCAAGCACATTTTTTTTTCAATTAAAGCCACATTACCTCTATCCCAATTGTAGCCTTACATTGTTCAAATATTTGCTTTTTGTTACTATTTGTTCTATGGTCTTTTTTTTATTTTAATCACATATTGACAGATTTTGTTTCTTGTTTCTCTTATTAAATAGTGTCTGGACTGCACTTTTCATTCAAAATGGTGTTCAGAGATTCCCTTGAAGAGCACAAGATTGGAGGGGTAGGGTCAGATTGTGAATCGTCTGTCATGTTTGATTTCCAAAACCATGTCATGGCAGAGGTTTCCAAGTTCTTTGGCCAAGACTTGAAATTCGTGGAGGAGAATTGGCAGATGTTGGTGCGTATTCTCTCCAGTAGGAGAATCAGCTTGAAAGATGTTAGCAAAGTTGTAATATACAAAGAGATTTTTATTTCTAATTCAGATCATGTGGGATTGAAGAACAAATGTCCTAAGGTCATCACAAGAAATGCAGACAAACGTAGTGGTCAAGCATCAGATGAGAGTTTCTTACCAGGTCTTCATGATGATGCAGCATTAGATGTCTTGGCCTGGAGTAACAGGTCAGATTATCCAAACCTATCCTGTTTGAATAGAAAATTTAGATCTTTAATTGCCAGTGGATATTTATATAAGCTGAGACGTCAGCTTGGTGTGGTAGAACACTGGGTCTATTTGGCCTGTATTTTAATGCCTTGGGAAGCCTTTGATCCTGTAAGACAGAGATGGATGAGATTACCCAGGATGCAATGCGATGAATGTTTTACTTCTGCCGACAAGGAGTCTCTAGCAGTTGGGACTCAGCTTCTTGTTTTTGGTCGTGAGTTATCAGGCTTGGCAATTTGGATGTATAGCCTGATCGCAAATTGCTGGTCTAAATGCCCTCAAATGAACTTGCCTCGTTTTTGTTTGGTTCAAGCAGCCTTGGGGAAATTGCTATTGTTGCGGGGGGAACCGACAAGAATGGCTGTATTTTAAAATCTGCTGAGCTCTACAGCTCTGAACTGGGTGGTTGGGAAACCTTGCCAGATATGAACTTACCACGCAAGTTATCTTCAGGCTTCTTCATGGATGGTAAACTTTATGTCGTCGGGGGCATGTCGAGCCCAACCGAACCTTTAACTTGCGGCGAAGAGTATAACCTTGAGACAAGAACATGGAGGAGAATAGAGAACATGTACCCTTCCAATGTGGGTACACAATCTAATCCTGCAATGTGCTCACCTCCCCTTGTTGCGGTTGTAAATAATCAGCTTTATTCTGCTGATCAAGCGACAAACGAAGTTAAGAAATATAATAAAACTAATAACTCATGGAGTGTTGTGAAGAGGTTGCCGGTTAGGGCTAACTCTTTCAACGGATGGGGACTGGCGTTTAAAGCATGTGGCGACACACTACTGGTAATTGGAGGCCATAGAGCAGTTGGCGGTGAAGTGATTGTTCTGCTGCACTCTTGGATCCAACAGATAGAAACAGTGGAGAAGATCAATGGAATGTTCTTGCTGTCAGGGAGCGAGCAGGTGCGTTTGTGTAAAACTGTGCAGTAATGGGTTGCTAATGATCTGTAAGTAACATGTTTGTCTTTGTTGCAAACCTGTTCTGTTCACCAGTGGGGCAAATAAAATGCTTCATTTAATTTGGAGGCAACATTTATTTATTTTCACCATCATTCATTTACATGAAAGTTTATAGATGACTGTTCTGTTTCCAAATTCCAAATGTGTGGTGCTTATTCGTTTCTAGGGCCTTTGCTGTGTGTAACAATTTGCTAAACACATGCTTGTAAACCAATTCTGAACTAACATGACACTCTTAAGGGAAACTCTAAAAAAACTCATCAAATACTATTGAATTGCTCAATATAAGAGCCACATTATCTATCAATATAGGTTCTAAAAGACACACACCAATTGAAATTTTTCAAATGAAATTTGACTTTTCACTCTTCAATCTTCTATATTGAAGAGTGACTTATTTCCTTATATTATTATTATATTTTTTTTATCCTCTTCATTTTATTTATGGTGGTGGTGGTAGTAGTTTGGTTACTACTAATAACTACTTATATATTAAAACAAAGGTAAATGATTCTTAGACCTCCAACATTTAAGGAAACGGACATAAAACCTATTAATATTTCATAAAAAGATATTCAACCCTCTATTTTTTTTAACAGATTTTGTTTGTTTTAACAGTTAAATAATTTGTATAATTTATTTACATAAGAATGCATGTGATAATATATAGAAAATATAACAAAATTTATTAACAATGGTGTTGCATTCTTATTTTAATTTGAAGAGCCTTTCGGAAGAAAATTAATATTTCCATTTTTCAATTTGTGATATAAATAATCAAATTAGATGAATGACAACATTGCTGGAAGATCCACTCCCGGGCCGACTCTGGAACCGCAAAGAAAAGCTACACACATCGAAAAGAAATTTAAGTTGAGAGGCAGAGTACCGGGAGCTAATCTCTCAAACTTTTAGCCACTGCCTCAGACGTTAATGTTTATTTCAATATATTACAATCTACTGCCCTAGGCATTTAGGATGTTGGATATATATATATATATATATTTATAACACAACTCAAAAGTTTATGTCTATTTATAAACGAGTTTTGTCTTCATATTAGAGATATATTTACTCTCATTAATATTCAGAGAAAGTTTTTGAAAAGCTGAACCCGTACCCTTACACTCTCAACTTGAAAGAGATCTTCTTTTATATCTTTGAAGTTTTGTCGCAGATTCTTATATTTAGACTTTGCCCTTAAGAAGTTTATATACTTGAAAGTTAATCTCACTCATCATGAATCTAGGTTTTTCAGCCGTACTCTAAAAAATGTTATTACATTAGGTATTGATGTCTGAAAATCTCTAATTTTTATTGAGATTTGGGAATTTATATTGTTCGATATGATATTAGAGATGATTAAAAATTCATTTAGAATTCAAAATGATTTTTTATTTCAAATAGAAAATCGAGTCAAATTCGATGAGAATCTCAATTTTTTGTCTGATTTTTATTGAGATTCGGGATTCCAAATCATGAGATTTTAGATGAAAAACATCATAATTTTAAAAAACTAATATGAAATTCGGATTACTTTTTTGTTCCCACACGGGCGATCGCCAACTCTAATAGAAGGTATTAACAGATTTTTTAATTAAGAATTTTAAATCAAAAAAGAGAGAGAGGCTGTAATATTGCTTAGAAATACAGCTGTCGGTACAGAGGGAAGCACGTTGACCTGGAGGAGGCGATGACGTCAGTGGCCGGACCAGAAATCCCAAAAAGAAGACAAGGAGGTGGGGGTGACGTGGACAAGTGCATGCAACAATGCGGGTATACGGCCATACGGTAGATGCCTGACCACCGGATGACTCCCACAGCCATTGGCCCCCACCACGCAATGGGATGACGTCACATATCTCACGCTTCCCAATGTACAGCTTGCCGACATCAATAATCTATTTCCTTTTTTAAAATTAATTTTTAATAGTAAAATCACGAGATTGTGACAAAATGATTCACACAATCTTCTATTTACACATTTTATTAAGGTAAAATATTGAAGAAAAATAATAAATTATTATTTTACTATAGTGAAATTTCGGATTCTTAAATAACAATGTGCCTCAACTAATAAAATTTCTTAATTCCTTAAAAAAAATTAGTAAACTCTTACATATTAATATCAGCAAATTTAAGTAAAAAATTTAATAATAAACATGAGGAATGTAATGTTATTGCTGGGCGGCTGTTATCTATAATATAACGGAGATATCATGTCATTCGTGTAATAATCTAATAATTTATTATTAAGTGTGCTAAAATATTAAAAAATAATTAAAAAAATTAATATAAAATCATACGTGTCATTCACTAATTTGATTGGGATATCACGTCATTAATGTATCCATTACATTAAAGAATTATTCGGATGTAAGAATCATCTGCAGTAATGTAGTACTCTCATCTGGATTCTATTACAAAATCAGTCTGCATATTATTGAGACAGAGTGATCCCATACAATAAATTCACAAGAAATCAATGACCCTTCAAAATCTCAAAGCATGAACTTTAGTTTCAAAAAAGAATCAATCAATCAAAACCTAGCAGGATAGTTGTTGCAATTTCATTTAATACAATTAAGAGTTTTGGACTTCTCAATCACCTGCTGCTACATTTTGCTTTATTTCAAAACCTGAACCTGAAATTACAGATGCATTACACAATGTATATGCAGTTCAGGTATTCTTCAAGAACAGAAGTTGACAAGCTTGCATCGTCATTCGTCAGTCAATTGCACTTGTAGCTCTGGGAAAATCCTTAAAACATTTTTTTTTCCTCAGCTATCTGCAGCAAATGTTCAAGCAATAATTTAGTGGGGGTCCCTAAATTTGGGACTCACCGTGGGGAGATCGAGAACTTGTTGTCAAGAAATCGGATGAGGCCATAGGGATGGATATAGAGAGCTGGGTTGTTGAGAATGAGGTCTGGTGGGATCTCTCGTCGTCAAGACCAGACCACGAGTCTCTCGTCTTAGGCCACTCATCAAAGAAAGGTCGGAGAGGCTGACCTTCCTGTTTAATGTGCTCACCTGAGGTGATTTCACTACTGAAATTCGAATGCTGTGGATAATCATTCTGTAAAATGTAGGTGTTGCTTGACTTCGACTGGGGAAGTGAGGAGACTTTAGATTGCATCAGAGGCCACGTGCTGTCCATTGGCGAGTCCATCTGGAGACCCCTATTGCTTCCTGAAGCTTCAGTGAAGAAACTATGCTCACCAACCTCAGGTTTACTTCCTTGCAGATACCTATATTTTAGCAGGATTAAAGGTAACAGATAATATATTAAGTGTTCGTCAGACACTAAATTATATTTATCAAATGCTGATACACTTAAGAATGAGTTCACCATTTATCATATGTGTATGTACATCTAGGGTGGTTTTTAGCCCAATTGGTTCCGCAAATAAATTTACACTTCAGAAATTATGCCAAAACTTATAAACAGCAACTGTGAACAAGCCAAAAGAATAGCAGACAATTATCACCACACCAGACGAACTGGGAGGACTTGCACCAAGCAACGATGATAGCATTGGAGTTATCAGAAAGAATGGAAGAGAATATGGGTTAAACAAATTTCAGTATGCAAACAAATCCAAAAGTCATGTAGCTTCAAGCGGATGGCAAATGAAAGATAATGAAAGATGATTTGCAAGCTTGAAGCCGAAAAGCCAGAAAATTACTAGATATATTGATTCTCTACAAGCTCGGTCACTCAAAGTACCAAGTAGAACAATGTCCAGGTCCTCTGAGCAAAACAGAAAGTGTTTCACTCTGTACAGCTGTCTGTAAGACTATATATCTCTGGATGAACTTATAACTCAATCACTACTCACGCTGCAAAAATATAGCAACATGTTTATTCTTTAACACAAACTTTCTGCGGACTCAGTGAGTTTTACCCTTTTTACCTTTCACTTTTGACAGAAAGAGCTGAGGGTCAATAATAAACCACTAGTGCAGGATGCTTGTCAGATTTCTGCAATGAATCTAGCAAAGGAAATATAAAACAAATAAGCAGAACAAAAAGAAGACTGCAAAAACGGGTTTGACGACTATCCTCCTGGACATCAGGGCCAATAACCCTGATGGCAGCAGTTTTCCAACATAACACCTCCCACTTTCATCAATGAGTCCAACAAAGGATTAAACCAATGACAAGTTTAGTAACTAAAGGGTTCAAAATTCATTTGTAAGAACGATGCACTTGACCACAGAAAATTTATTAGAACAATGGCAGTTAAACATGATTAAGCAGAAGAATAAACTATAGGCTTCGTCTAACAAGGTAAGTAGTGCGACTAGTTATCCGGTGTAGGATGAGAGAACAATGACGAAGGTTGCAACAACATGCAAGTTTCTTTTGAGAGGCTCAAACGTGGACATAAAATTCAGCAATAAGCAATAACCCCCCACTAAAATACCAGAAAGAAACTGAAGAGAGTTCATTACGTATTATAAATAACCATGTTTGTGTCAATTCCTAATGGTTGTCAGACTTCTGTGACAAATTTTATGGCGAAAACAGAAGGCAGAGAAGCCAGGCCAAAGAGAAAGCCTGTCAGCCAAGAAAAAATTACGTTGAGACACAATGTAGCTGTTAGTTCATCATCTATCCGTAAGTACACCAGGGCCCGGAAACCTGAGCAGAACAGAATAGAAACTTGGAAACTTTCTGCATTATATATGTTATCCACACAGCAGATGTTCGCTGTTTTGCTCTTACCACAAAGTTTCATCGGAATGGGACCAACTGTGTATCTCACAGCAGGTATGACAGCTAAAGTAAATTCACATCACAAAGCACTTTGCAAACCACCTAAAAGATTAAATTTCATGCAATGAAGATAATCTGGCATAGAATCATTTATGAAAAATCTAAAGAAAATAAACCAGACACACCCGTGTTATTTTACAAATTCATTTTCTAGCAAATAAATTAACTATGAAAAGTAAGACACCCGAACATGTGTTAGTTTACAAATTCTTTTTCTAGAAATGAATTAACTATGTACCACATAGTTCAAATCCAACAATGTTCAATTGTCCAAGCAACCAAATAGTTCAAGAATGTTATACCTGTAATCTTTGCTTGGAATTCCATAGGCAATGGAGTCGGCGTGATAATGGGACTGGTTGTTTATATAAGCAGTGCCTTGGGGGTTACCAAACGCATTTAATGGAAGGTTATGGAAGCTCCCAGTCCCACCGCTGCTTCCAGTGGCAGTAAGTGATGTCACAGTGGACGAAGACTGTGTCATGGTTTGTGATTCCACAGGCTTTCTTGAACGGTTGCGGTGCATGTGGCGCTCACAGTACTTTGAGTCTCGGTACGCATCTTTGGCACACCGCCATTTCTTGCCATCAGTCCTCCTGCATCGACCTGGTTCGGGATCAACCTTTTTCCCATAGAGAGAACAATAACCCACTGCAAAATCATACCCAAAATGTCAGACATCACACTCTACAGTTTAAATTATGCTGCCTTCTTCAAGTAAAATAATGCATCATCTGCAACAAGGAGACAAAGCTTATATATTATACAAATAATAAAATCAATGTTGTGAACCTGTACAGTCAATAGTATCAGAATCTGAATAAACAATCCTTACTAAAAGTGATCTAACACTTCACCATCAAAACATTAACAACATCACATGGATGAATAAAGAAAGATGGAAGAAAATAATTGGCATCAGCAACACAAATCTTCAAATGCAAACAACACAAACAGAAGGCAATGGAATCAGCAAGGTTTCTGATTAGACTATTAGAAAAAAGAAAAGCAAATATTTAAAAACAAATATGCTGAAAGCTTGATCCTGATAAATGACTTAATTCATAAAATAATGCAGAATCCACAAACCCAAACTGCTATTCAAGGTCAATAAACTCCAGGGGCAAAAGGGAAATTGAAAGGAAGGAAAAAAAGACATTTTTTTTACAAGAACGAGCTCTTCGAAATCCATTGTTATAAAAAATAAAAATAAAAACGAAGAAGATAAAGAGTTAAAAGAACCCAAAAAAACCCATCTGAAATGCTAATCTAATGCACATCAAGAAACAAAAAAAAAAGGTTCTTTAAAATCAAAACCAAAAACCCATTAAGAGAGAGAGAATAAATGTTAGAGGAAAATCAAAACCAAAGCAAGCTTACTGGTGGGATGATGAAAGAACCTATGAGAAATAGACTCAAAGCTCTTTTGTATAGGAAGCAGAAGATCAGGTGGCACAGGCAAGCCTGCCACCATGTACTTATAGATCAAAGCTTGATGTTCCAGTTCTTGCCATTGTGATACTGTAAATGGTGGTGCCCTCATTCCCACCACCCCCATCACACCTCCGCCGTTACTACTACTACTCATTTGCACCACCGCCAATAGTACTAACACCCACTTTTACTTTTGAAAAACAAAAAGAAAACACTTGCTTTTTCTATAGACCATTAACATGGGGATCAGAATGTGTCTGAAGCTTTTTGTATTAATAGGTGAGTTGCAAATCTATTAGTTAAAACACTGAGTTTGTGTTGTTGGAAAGTAGGTGTTGGAAAGTAGGGGCAAGACTGAGGTGTCAATTTGGGTCATGATTCATTTATTCGTTTGATTCGATTTGTTTTAAAGCGAATACGGGTTTGAAAAAATGTATTTGTTTAATAAATGGGTCGAATCGAATACGAATTTAAACTCATGGATTCATTTATTCGTTTAGGATTCGTTTTATTATTTTTATTTACTAGTTCTTGTTAATTTTCAATTAAGATTTGAGAAATTATAACTAATTATCATAGAAAAAATAATATTTTCGATATTTGGTAAGGTATTTTTAGTAAATATATTAATTACATATTTCATATGTATATATTTATGAAGAATTAATTTAAATCAAGTGTGGTAAATTATTTTATTAAATAATATAATTGACTAAATGAATAAACGAATATTCGTATTCGATTCGTTTAATAAATGAATCGAATACGAATCCTGATATTAGGATTCGTTTAATAAACGAATCGAATACGAATCCATCACATTTTGATTCGATTCGTTTAGGATTCGATACAAATTCAATTCGTTAATTCGTTTTGCCACCCCTAGGCAAGACAAGTAAGCTGCTAGGCTAAGCTATAAGGGGAGTGCAATCATAAATATATTAAACGGGAATTAAATAGGGGCATGTCTATGATAGCCAAAGGTATCACATATTCTTAGTATCAATTTAATTTTGAACATTGAATATGTAATTTTGAGCATTAAACATGTAAATTTTATCAATAAACATTAAATTTTTTAAAACATGAAATCAATTGCATGTTTATTGACAGAAGTTGCATGTTCAATGCTCAAAGTTGCATTGAACATGCAACTTTGAACCCAAGAGTATTTGATACTCTTGGGTATCATAACATTACTCATTAAATAGAGATAAATTTACAGTCTAAATATCATGTTTTGATAATTTTTTTTATTTTATTTTATTTTTATTTATCTTAGAAATCATACTATTTTAATGATAATTTTATCACCACTAATCATTGTTTAAATCTCTTTATCATGGACAACCACCATCAAATTAAGATAGTCTTACAATAATTTCGTGGTGACTGTTCAATCAATATGTATGTATCGATGCAGATTATATGTGTCTATAGTATTCCTCTCAGAAAAAAAGTTTCGGATGGTTTGATTTTATTTAGAAAGAGCTATAGGATTATGCTAAAGCCATTAGCCATTAGCCATTAGCCATTAGCATTGGCGTGTTATTAAAGCAATTGCATGGCTTGCTATTAACAAAGTAGGCTGATTGAATAATTAGGATTACATTAAGTAATTAATGAGAGTATCACAGCTCTTCACAAGTTAAAATAAAATCTTTGTCGCTGCCCAACATGAGTTATCTTTTTGTCATATTTTTATTACCCATTTATACGTTTATTATTTTTTATATTTAATTGTTCTTGAGAAGTATTTGAAGTCCATAATGAATTGATTTTTGTATTGATTTTCCTTAGAATTATAATTAAAAATAATTGAATAAACTACCACTAAATAAGTGTGATAAAAAATTATAAAAAATTTAACACAATAATTAAATTCGCAAATTCATTTGTAGAACAGCTGATGTTTGTATGTCTTGTTTGTCCAAGTGAAGTGATTGTTGTGGTGGTGCGTTTTGTCAACTAGTCAAATGTGAGCAAAGTTACACCAAGGAGAAAATTGAACAAATTTATGAATTTTTAGTAAAAAAATGCTACTAATTTTTTTTGTTTGTTAATATTTCAAATTTCATTACATTCTTTAAATAACTGGTTATATGTAGTATAAGTTTTGATATCCGCAGTTTAATCAGAAATCATAGCTGAAGGCGATAAAAGTGGGTTAGAAAAAAAGTGTCAATTATTTTTAATTTGTTGGGTCTGACCTATCAGAAATCTAATTAAATCTTGGGTTAAGTTGATTATTGTTTTTCAATATAGACATGCACAAACATAGAGTTTTTTTAGGGTTCTCCTCCTCTCTTTGTATGTTTGTGACTATTTCTTAATCAAGGTTTCTAAATGTTGTGGATTCTTCCAACCCCCTCTCTTCTAATTATTTTTTGACAGTTGTGGATTCTTCCAACCCCCTCTCTTCTGGAAGCCCATTGGCTTATATTTAGGATTTTTAGGTGGAGGCGTCCATTGATGGAATGGTGAGTTGTCTGCATGGTGCACACCTCTCTTAGTACATGCTGAAACATTAGGTGTCATAACACATGTCATTATGCATGTTAATTAACCGTGCATGCTAGGTTAAGATGATTGTTATTAAAGTTTACTAATCTCGGGCAGAGATATATGTGACATCATGCTTTTTAGGGATACTCTGATATATTTAAAAACTTTCCAGAGTTCTCCAGGACGTTGTTATCGAGTTCAGGGTATTTTCGATGTACTCCGAAGTAGACTATCTTCGGAACTAATACGAACCGAATATGTAACACACCGGTTATTCACGGCATGTCCAGTATGGTACATTTCTCATGCATGATATGTCATCATACATGTAATCATGTGTTAATGGGTTAGATACCTTAGAAATCCCGTCCGGAGGCTCTGGAATTTTTTTTCAATTTCGATACTTTTTCTGTCAGTAGAACCATTTTAGACAGCCTTTAGTATTTTGGCCATAATTTGGACTACCGATGTCCGTTTTCAGTGATCTTGGTGTTGGAATTTATGCTTGGAGCGTCAATCTGAATAATGCATTGTATATTTTATTATTTATTAATAAAATAACTATATTTTCATTTCAAACCTTATTAATGGTAATATCATTATGCATATTAGATTAATGTATAAATATGCTAAGAATGACATCGACCTTAGAATAGTCTTGTAGTAATACTTGACACTAGGTGGTCGACATTGAGATAATATTACTATTATAAATTATTCTTAAAGTAAATAAATTCTTATAATCTAGAAGATTAGCACATATCGTATATTGGATTTGGAGTTCCAATGGTTTATCCTGATGTATCATGAGCTTTGGAAGCTTGTATAGACATGTGAGTATTCATTTGAGCGAATACTGAATGACTCACAAGTGATTCCTAATAGTTGGAAGTATATATCACCGTCAATAGGAATCTCCTCGAGTCAAGTAGCATATGTAATCATTTGACTATAGGATAACATTGATTTTGTGTGAGATCCTCCACACTTAAATGCCATGTATATTGAACACCTTTCATGGTCTAGCCTCTAGATGTTCATTGGGTGTGGACCGATGCACTCATTAATAAAATGCTTATCAAGATAGGATTTGTCGACTCGTATGTGTACCATAAGGGGTTTAGGTATCCATATGAGTAAGTCACGATTCTTATAGACTTTGACCAAAGTCGATCACCTAGGTTGGATCACATTAGTTGTAAAGAATCGTGGACATGTCGACATGAGATGTGCGCTTCGGAAACTTGACTGTGTATTCTATGTTTCCTAAGTACAACTCGGATAGTCTACGATGAAGGGATTGATAAACATATGTGATGACCTCGACTTGTATAGTTCAGAAAGGTCATTCGTGTTCTTCGCAAATTCGGAGGTGGCCGAATTAAGTACATATTAGCTAGGCTTATATGACGAACGTGTTTGAACTTAGAGAGCCCCGCAATATGAAGTGTACTCGTTGATCACTTGGGTAACCGATTATTTTTTATAATAAAAAAAAATTGATATTATAATTATCAACTAAGATAAATAAGTGTTATTGGATAACATTGATTATTTACTTTGACCTAATTGGATTAATCCAAAATTACACAAGGGCTTTGTCGTAATTTCATAAATATCTCTACCATTTGAGGATATGTTGGTAATTGT